>PVIU01004297.1:0-129213 GCA_004026605.1 Ondatra zibethicus
AGAAAGTGTGGATTATATACTCATTAGAATACTACTCAGCGGTAAAAACAAGGACATCTTGAAGTTTGCATGCAAATGGATGGAAATAGAAAACGCTATCCTGAGTGAGGTAACCCAAACCCAGAAAGATGATTATGGTATGTACTCACTCATTAGTGGACCCTAGCTATAAAATAAAGGTCACCAAGCACTTAGCTCGAGTGAGGTAACCCAAACCCAGAAAGATGATTATGGTATGTACTCACTCATTAGTGGATCCTAGCTATAAAATAAAGGTCACCAAGCACTTAGCTCGCAAGCCCAGAGAAGCTGAATACCTAGGGTAAGGAAGATTCAAGTAGTATCAGGTACTTTCGAGAAACATACTCTAGAGAAATCTAGAGTATGTGTGGGTGACTAAAGCAGTAATGATAATGATAATAGAAACCAGGCCAGTAATAAAAAGTCAGATAATGCAGCATCAGTGGAATCAGAGGACGGTTTGGGTTTTTACACAGGTGAGATGTGAACCACAGTCAGAGAACTCAATGGAATGGTGATACAGTTCCCTCTCACAGTTCAACTGAGTTAGTGACACAGTTACTGACACAGGTGGCACTAACCTGAAGCAACTTGTGGAAGTTTCCTATTTGTATTGTAAGCCAGAGAACACAAAATTCCATGATATTAAGTTGTATCCACATATAGTCTTAACTATCAGACGTAAAATTATTTTATGTAGAGTTACTAGCTTCATGAACACAGACATGAAACATTTCACATTGTAAATGACCCAGGCATTAGTTATTTGGGTTAATAAATCCAGAGGTAGCTGCAATACCTAAACATTGCCTTCACTTAAGACTTAAATATTGCTGGGGCTGGAGAGATGGCTCAGTGGTTAAGAGCACTGGCTGCTCTTCCAGATGTCCTGAGTTCGATTCCCAGAAACCACATGGTGGCTCACAACCATCTGTAATGAAATCTGGTGCCCTCTTCTGGCGTGCAGGCATACATGGAGGCAGAATGTTGTATACATAATAAATAAATCTTAAAAAAAAAAAGATTCCATACAAGACTACCTTTAAAAAAAAAGACTTAAATATTGCATGTTTGCTAAGAAAGGCTAGTATGCTCAATTCTAGGGCTTCAGATAGTGCTGCTATTTACAAGGGATTGGATATATGGAGCTAATTTAATCAATGGAGTAACTCTTTGACAAGGATCTGAATGAATTATACTAAGGCACAGAACCTAGTCAGAGCATATTGTTTCTGGACACCTGCACTTGAAGACAGCCCCCACCTTTTCTTTTTCAACAGATAGAGACATTTGCTTTATTTTCACAGATGAGGTGAGGGGAGGTACAGAGTCTGGGTAGAACCAAAGACAATGCTAAATATGGACCGTGCACAGTTCCTCAGCCACCTGGCCCTAATGTTACCAGTGCTAAAGTTGAGACCTATGCTTTCTAAGACCCTTAGCATATGATCAAATGTCATCAGAATATAGGGAACTATTTTCATGTGTGTGGTCAGACAGTTTCATATGTTTCAAATTAATTTTAGTCATTTTTCGCCTTCCAATTTTCTTCTCCTACTCCCTGCCCTCTCCTGCTGTAACCTTTCTCTGAAACTCCATAGACCACACATAAAAATAAGACAGAAAGTAAAAGCAGAGAGTTTGTTGCTTAAGCACAGGATGGGATATGGGAACACCTTTTAGAAATTTTATGGATAGCATACAAAATAATGAGTTTAATTATGATGTTTTCATACAGGCATATCATTACACCTTGCTCATATTCACCCTACCAGCCTCCCCTGTCTGTCTGTCCCTGTTCCCATCCTCCACCCCACCCACCAACCACCCACCCTCACCCCTTGGTCCTCTCCTTGCCACTAAATGGGCTCATATTCTTTCTGTGTCTGGTTTCTTTCCCTTAACGATCTCTTGTTCCATCTATTTTTCCTGCAAATGTTATAATTCTGGTTTTCTTTACAACTAAATAAAAGTCATGTAATGAACCATGTTTTCTCTATCTATTGGTTTGTTAGTGGTTCCACATCTTGGCTGTGACCGTGGATGTGCAACTGTGCTAATCTGAACTAGACCCCCTTGGAGTATAAGCGTAAGCACGGCATAGCTGGTTCAGTGGTGGTTCATTTTTAGTTTTGGAAGAATTTCCACACTTCTTTCCCCAGTTGGCCCCCACTTCTTACCATGAAGTGAGTGGCTTGATTAAATAGCATGCTCCAGGGAGTATATTTAGTCTCTCTATGGAACCTAAACAGTGCATCTCAAAAATGTGGACTTGCACTCCTGAAATCATGACTCAAAAAAAAAATTCTCTGTCATCAGGTCTGTGTGTCAGGTATTTTGTCATGGCAACATTAGGCTGGATAACATCACCATAATACATACTTTCTCATCCTGAATACACCATATCCATAAATGTGCATGTTCTCTTCTCTCTCTCTCTCTCTCTCTCTCTCTCTCTCTCTCTCTCACACACACACACACACACACACACACACACACACACACACAAACACACACAGAAATTTTAAAAATAAATACATGTTATTTAATTTTTAAGATGTGTCTTAGATGCACATAACTAGAGCATAGTATGTAGACTCCTATTAATAAAAATAGACCTCAATGTTTGTTTCACGTGGCCAGAAACTTAAACACTGTATACACTACCTTTGCTGGATCTTGTCAACTTTAGAAAGGATATTTGTATTGGAAGAAAAATAGGATAAACCCAAGATCCCATTGCTAGACGTTTCTGTCTGTCTGGTTGCTGAACTCCATGTCATATGCTCATAATCTTTATTGGTGCTGCCTCCAATGCAGAAGCCTAACAGAAAGAGAAGAGATGGCAGAGATAGTATTTCTGACTGAGGAAGACTCGCCCAAACTTCAGCTTAACCACTGTTACTTCACGTGATTTCACGTTAGCCTTCATATTAATGACAGGATTCAAGCCTACCCATTATTCTGTTGTAAGAATGATGGTTGTTGGAAAGCATAAGGAAAGTGATGATTTTTGTTTGTTTGTTTGTTTTGGACATGTTTCCCCATTCTTTGCTGGTGTATACTGTATTTCTGTTGCTTTCATTGGTTGAATAAAGAAACTGCCTTGGCCTTTTGATAGGGTAGCCCCTAGGTGGGCAGAGTAGACAGAACAGAATTCTGGGAAGAAGGACAAACAGGCAGCCGCAATGAATCTCTGGCCTGAGATGGAAATAGGTTAGAATCTTCCCGGTAAAACACAATCACGTGGTGATACACAGATTACTAGATATGGGCTAAAGCAAGATGTGAGAGTTAGCCAAGAAGAGGCTAGGTATAGTGGGCCAGGTAGTGTTTTAAATTAATACAGTTTCTGTGTAATTATTTCGGGAGTTAAGCTAGCTGGGCAGGATGGAACAAGGGGCCCTGTGCCGGATGGATGGGATTCAGGTAGGACGGGACTGCGGCCCTCCTGCTCCTCCTCTCTTACTACACTTTGCTGTTTTCTTTTCCAATGGACAGTTTTTTCTTGGGCTTCTCGCAAGCTTTCCTTCTTGGTCCTGCTATCTTTCCCTATCTACCCTTATATGTTTACCACTGTGAGTCAGACTCCCCTCATACTGTGTGTGACCCTCACATCTCTAATAAATCTGCTTTATCCTCTGTGCATCATCACTTCATATCATTTCTGGATTTATATTGAACAGGTGTTATTAAAGACCATGAACAGAGACATTCACAAAAGACAATGTTACACTAACTCAGATTAAAATGACTAGGAAATGTGGTAGAATATTGACTTTTTCCTCCTGATAACCATTGTGTAAATTATTGTTTTTAGTGTACATGATTCTCAATAGTAAAGGGAATGTCAGAAAGTTTCAACTATATTATATAAAAAATGATATGAGTAGTCAAATAAAACTATGATCTCATGAAGGCACAATGATGGGAGATGATCTGATGGGAGATCAGAAAAGAGATTTTTTTCAGCTTAATTAAAGTTTCATGGCTATATTTACAGTATAGTTGTGTCTAAGCATTACTTCGTTGATCAATAATTCTTAATTATGTTGCATAAAATATTTGAAATGAACTAAACTTTCCTTAATTGTTCAAATTTTTCATATTTCAATCTTTGTTCCACATGGTAAAGCACATAAAATGATGGTGAACAGTAACCATTTGATAATTGATCTGATATAAATGATTTGATAATTTGAAATTCACAGATTAAAAAATTCTTTAATTCTTATTTTATTTTTTAAAAAAACAAAACAAACTATCTTTTCTCATTTTACATATCAATCCCAGTCGCCACTCCCTCCCCTCTTTCCATTCCCTCTACCTTCCCCCAACCCCATACCTAATACCCTCTTCAGAGAGGGCAAAAGACATTGTTCCCAGGAAGGATCAAGGCCCTCCCCACTTTATCCAGGATAAGCAAAGTATCTATCCAAAGTGAATGGGTTCCAAAAATCCAGTACGAGCAGCAGGGACAAATCCTGGTATTACTGTCTATGTAGTCTGTCCCAGTAATACACCTGTTATCCACATTCAAAGCGTCTTGCTTGATCCTATGCTGGTTCCTTTCCTGTCCTGCCAGAGTTGGTGAGCTCTCATTAGCTCAGGTCAGCTGTTTCAGTGGGTGTCCTCATCATGGTCTTGATTTCTTCGCTCATATTCTCACTCTTCCCACACTTCAACTAGACTTTGGGAGCTCAGCCCAGTGCTCCACTGCGGGTCTCTGCCCCTGCCACAATCAGTTGCTGGATGAAGGTTCTATGGTGACATTTAAGATAGTTATCAATCTGACTACAGATCAAGGGCAATTTGAGCACCCTCTTCACTATTGCTTAGAGTCTTTCAACTGGGGTCAACCTTGTGGATTCCTGGGAACTTCTTTAGTGCCAGGTTTCTTGCTAGACACATCATGGCTCCCTCAATCAAAATGTCTCTTTCCTTGCTCTTCATCTCTGTCCTTCCCCCATCTTGACTATCCAGTTCCCTCAAGTTCTCCTCCCCCTCCCATTTGCCCCTCCTCCTCTCCTTTCATCATCCATTCTTCCCCCACTCTCATGCTCCCAATTTTGTCAGGAAATCTTGCCTATTTCCCCTTCATAGGTGGATCTATATATGTTTCTCTTAGGGTTCACCTTGTTACTTAGTTTCTCTAGGGTCATGGACTATAGGCTCATTATCCTTTGCTTTACAGCTAGTATCCACTCATGAGTGAGTACATACATACCATGTTCATCTTTCTGGGTCTGGATTACCTCACTCTGGATGTCTTTTTTTCCTAGTTCCATCTATTTGCATGCAAATTTCAATATATCATTTATGGGAGGGGTTTTCACACAAATTATAATATTTTTAATTCTAATATATTTGTTTTCACTTAAAAATTGGTTCCTGTACAGAAATGAACACTGGGGTTGGGGTGACAGTTCACTGTGCAAAGTGTTTCCTGCTCAAGCATAAGAAACTGAATTCTGATTGCCAGAACCCATATAAAAATAGGATATGGCACTGTGTACCTTTAACAGCAGCTTCATGAGACAACTACAGTTAGCAAGACAAACTGTTGAGATAAGTGGAAGACCTTATCTCAACAATGTAAGAAAAGAAATGATTGTGAAAGACATTCTCATGCCAACCTTTGGCTGCCACACATGCTTATACGTGCTAACACACCTACACATGCATGTGCACACTCACATATATTACATGGAAAACAAGTACATGCATGCACAAATTCTTTTTTAGTTCCCCAAAATTACTTCCTTCAGGTAAGTAATACTTACAGAATAATCCCTGCTAAGTAAAGCTGATGTCAGTAACAATTTTATAATATTTAGGAAGCAAACTCTTTCATTCTCAAGGGTGGCAAGCAACTCTGCTCTAATATTGTCTGACAGTGACCTAATTAGAGTCATTTGCATACTAATGAGACTTCGAAGGAGATAAGCAATCTCATGCTTGTAATAGATAATTAATTTGTATTTCAAAATAGGTTGTGGCTATTTGACAACAACTCAAATGACACATTGAATTACAAGAGGTGTTCAACTCACTTTTAACAATAAACTACTGTTTTAGCTTTTCAGTTCTGCTTAAACCTCAAACCCATGAGCATAATTCACATATCCATGTATATTCATGGGGCAATTCTTCATTATTTGTTTAATTTTTAAATTCATCTTTAAAATGAAATGTCTGTAAAGAGATTCAGAGTGATTTATGAGTCCTTAATTAAAATATTTCCTCCTTCTGTTCTAACATGCCTCTAAATAGTACCCTGCATTTGAAAATAACCTTGGAATCACCGATACTGAAAGGAGAGCATCTTCAGATAAAGGGTCTTGGACACATCCAGAAACTCACAGTGAGCAAACTTTTCCCTGTAGAAGTTTTCTATACATTTTATGCTACTTATTAGTGTGAAATAGGGCTTATACAACCTTAAATAAATTGATTAAACATGTTCAACACTTCCAATAGACTCTCCTTTATTGATCATGGAATCGTAAAGTATCTAGCATCATTCAACAGCTATACCAACTCGAACTAGGTAAGGGAATCAAGGAGATTTATACGATGCCTCCTTCTCTAAGCCATTCACCTCTCTTTCATTTAAGTTTCAAACTATAAGTGTGTTTTATTTTCATAAAGATAAGTTATCTTACAGTATGACTGCAATATTATCAATTACTTTGATGCCTGACAGTCCTGAGGGGCAGAAAGTGCTGATGACATAATTGTGGGTGAATTATAGAAGCTAACATGGGCCTTTATCCAAGAGAAATTTTAAATTTTCAAAAGTACAAAGACCTCTATCCTGCCCTTGAGGCACAACCAACCCAGACGTTCTCTGAGTTATTTATAGGCCTCTGGAAAAAGGTCAAGAACAGCAACTGCTGGAATCCCAGGTAGGAGGAGAAAGAGGAAAGTAGAACTGTGACACGAAACATTGTTTGTGGTCATTAGAAAATATTGATAACCCAGAATAACCTTCAAGGTTATTACACCTTCCTGCTTATGACTGCACAGAGATAGAGATCTACTAGTAATTGTGTATGCCTTTATTCTAAAGACCAATAGAACCAGAGGAATAGGAATGGATGATGCTTGCAAGATCCTTTATTAAAAGATGATAAATTTCAGTCTGAGAATAATTCCAAACTGTATGGAAGAATTGGGAAAACCTAAAAGAGGTTAGGTGACATTTTTAATGTTGTGTATAATAAAGAGACTATTGTGAAGTAATATAAGTATCCATTTAATGTGATGATAGATAACTTTTATTTGCATATACTCAAAGGGCTGAAGGAATCATTCTGAAAAATCTCATAGAAAACTTTATTTGAGCATGTATAACCTAAACTATCCATTGCAAATCCCTATAGTTCATCTACATTTAAGGCTGCTGAATTTAAAACCATTGAGGTATTTTACTATTTGTCATAATTCTTCTTTATTAATTCTTGAAATAGATCTTACATATGTTTATCACAATACATCAAATGTAGGCATCATGGCCACATATCCCACCTGTTTTTAAAATAAAATTGATGTGAGGACTGGATAGCTCAGTATTTCAGAGTCCTTACTCACCTTGCAGAAGAGCCATTTCAGTTCATAGAGCTCCACATTCAGGGTCTCCTATTTCCTATAGCTCCAGCTTCAGGGAAGCTGATACGTTCTTCTGCACTCAGCACACATCTGCCTTCACATGTACACATCTGCACATCTGCCACGCCTACCCCCACATACACTCAGGGGTTAAAAATAAAGCAGTACCTTTAAAATAATCTCTGACATTCCAGCACAGATAGAGCTACATCTTGTCTGAAACTGTCACTTGTTTTGTTGGGTTTTTTTTTTTTTTTTGAGACAAAGTTTCTCTTTGCTTTGGAGCCTATCCTGGAATAAGCTCTTGTAGACCAAACTGGCCTTGAACTCACAGAGATCTGCTTGCCTCTGCCTCCCGATTGCTGGGCTTAAAGGTGTGCACCACCACCTCCCAGCTACTCTTTTTTTTAATTTAAAACTTTTTAGTTTTATTTTTTCTTTTAAAAGTTTTATTTATTTTTATTAAATAACTTTTTTCCATTTATTTTACATACCAACCAGTTTCCCATCCCTCCTCTCCTCCAGTATCCTGCTCTTTCCCATCTACTGTCCTCCCCATCCACTCTTCCTTCATCTCCATTCAGAAAAGGACAGGTCTCCCATGAGATTGTCCGAAGCATGGGCCTCAAATAGAGGCAAGATCTAGCTTCTCGTCTCATGTCGAGGAGGGGTCAAGTAATCCAGAATGGGGGACAGCTTACAAATAGCCAGTTAAGCACCTGAGAGAGGTCCTGCCCTCACTGTCAGAAGCCTTACTAAGAGACCTATCTACAGGATTGTCACACCCATGCAGGGCGCCAAGGTCAGTCCCATTCAGGCTTCCTGACTGTTGGTCCAGTGTCCATGAGTTCCCTTTCTGTGGTTTCCCCCATCATGACCCCCCTGGCTTGTACAATCTCTCTCCACTTTCTTTGTCAAGACTGTAGGAGCTCAGTGCAGGGCTTGTCTGTGGATTTCTGAGGTTCTCTTGTCATATATGGGGAAACACATCACTTCTTGTCTTGGATTTTACACACAGTACTTCACAGATACTTTTGCACAGCTCCTGAGAAGGTCTAACACGGTACATGTCACCTCAAAGATTGTATCTGTGCCCTTGTAAGTGAGAAACACTGCGGATGAGTGCTCAGCTAAAGAAACACTGCTGGAATCATTGAGTTACTTTCAGGATGCTGGATTGTCAGTATCAGCATTGCCTGGCCACAGTAAAGAACTGCTTTCAAAGTCACCTTGATATTTGTTCTGCTACCTAGTGACGCTTCATCAAAATGACATTTTCTTCTTCAAAAAGTCATACTTCTCTGTTCACTTCAGATAAAAATAACAGAGGCCTCCAGCACTGTCCCACATTTCATGGTCTCCTGAATAAGCACAAGAAGCTTCATTTATAAAACCACAAAAGGCATCAAGTGTCCATTTATTTGCACTGCATGTCAGTTTCCCTGAGTTATCCCCTTTAGTCTAATTTTGTTCTGCCTAGTTGGTGAGCATGTGTACTTCACCGTGTCAGTCATGAACCTGTGTGCCAGTGTACACTAAGTGTTCTCTTGGCCAAGCTTGCTTCGCCCCTATGGAAACATTTAATAATTCTAAGTATAAATCCAGTGTTCCTAGAATAGATAGGACACACTTAAATATAAATTCCTAGACCTGTTACCATAAATGTAACTCTACCTATCTAAGCCTATCTTTTTTTTTTTCTGATTCAACCTTAGCATTGTGTCTAGGTACATTTCCCAGAGGCTTGAGTGATAATAGGATGGGAAAAATATGACTGCAACAGATGTAAGACCATTAGTGGAGATTATTCGGCACGAGACTGCTGAAATGTTATGCTGAGCAATTGAAAGAGGTTTGTCCTACTCATCATTTTATAAGTGAATGTAAACCATGACTAGAGATCAAATAAAGTTGCTGCTCCTCAGAGAAGAGAGTGGCAAGGACTGCTGCAGAGGTGAAAGAAATGCAAGTAAATTTATCACTTCGTATTAGAGACTTTTCTGATGCTGTGATAAAACATGACCAAGACGCTTGACAAGAGTTTATCCCCAGAGGGATAAGAGTTCATCATCGTCATGGGGCAGCATGATAGCGAACAACAGGCTTGGTGCCAGGAGCGAGAAGCTGAATGCTCCTATACTCAAGCACCAGCACACAGAAGAGAGAGATAACTAGAAGTGCCACGACATTTTCAATCCCAAAGCCTACACACATACTTTCTCCATCAAGTCTGTATCACCTAAACCTCCCCCAAATAACCAGCAACCGGAGAACAAATAGGATATTATTTGTGCCCCTGAGGGAAGGAGGAAAGAGAATGACTCATTCAAACCACTACATAACTTTGGGTTTCTTTTCCTTGTTAAAGTCATACATCTTCAAACTAGGAGTGAGTAGATAGGAAAGATATAGACTGACTAATACCATATGGAAGGTGAAACAATGAAAGAGAAATAACCTCTATTTGGTAATCACAGTCTACATGAACTGATGAGTACATGGAAGAAAGCAATTCCATGAAATAGAAAAAGTGGGTGGCAGGATATGTATTAACTAGCACTTGCACAGAAGGGGAGAGTGCTCACTGGGATGTGGACTTTGAGGGCAGTAGACAGAACAAGCGTTGGCTTGTTACCAGTTGTCAGAGAACTCATTGGCTGTGTTTTGATGGAGATCACAAATTGGTCAAGTACAGCTCCAGTAACTTGAACACTTATTGGCTTTGAGTGTGTGGGCCTTGAGTTCTTTTTTTATTTCAATATATTTTTTAAAATTAAAATAGATGATTTTCTCATACTATATACCCCAATCACAGTTCCCCTCCCTGCACCCCTCATAGCTCCCCACATAATCCCTCACCCTCAGATCCACTTCCTTCTTTGTTTCCACTTCAGAAAGGGGCAGGACTCAAAGAGACAACATACATTCAGGCCGGTCCTCAACAGACATGATTCTTAATTTACCTTTGCTGTTTGTCTACTCAGTGATGTCAGAATCTGGATTTGTGTAGTTGACTTACATCTCTGTCATTGATATCAGACAATGGTGCTCAGCCTCCAAAATCACTGTGAACTGTCTAACACCACAGAGTGATTTGAAATTTTGGGATGGTTCTCATTATAAATGCAAAAATTATAAATTATATGCAACATAAGCAAAAATAATAAAAGTGTAATTGTTCATCTGAAATATCAATGATATCTATGCAGAATCAAAACTGAGTATTTGAAACAACTGCATAGAAACAGATTTTAAAAAGTAACTAGGGGACTGGGCAGATGGCTTGATTTTTAGATAATTTGTTGATTTTAAAGATGATCCAGAGTTTTTGGTTACCAGGACCTACAAGACAGCCTAAAACCATAGATAATTACTATTCCAAGAGATCCAATATCCTATTCTGGCCTCTGTGAGTGCCACACACACATATGCATGAACATATATGAAGGAAAAACACACATACTCACAATAAAATACAATTTAATCATCTTCCAAAAAGTATACACATACCATACACACACACAGACACACACATACACACACACATGTAAACACACATACAGACATGAACATGCCCTAAAACAAACAAAAGCAAAACAAGGAACACAAATTGGGGCACAGAACCAAAAGCATTAGTAATATTTAAATATTTGAGGTAAAATCATTTTTTATTTAAATGCAGTTCTGTTTATTGGTGTGGAAAATCCTTCTGCATATGTGTTGCTTTTATTGGTTAATAAAGAAGCTGCCTTTGGCCAATGGCTTAACAGAATATATCCAGGCTGGCTGAAATATATATATTTATATAGAAATATATATATATATATATATATATATATAGAGAGAGAGAGAGAGAGAGAGAGAGAGAGGAGAGAGAGAGAGAGATAGAGGAGAGAGAGAGAGAGAGAGGAGGTGGAGTCAGCGAAAAGCCAAGTAGCCACCAGAGGACAAAGATGCAAGCCACCAACCTGAACCTTACAGGTAGTCCATGAACCTCATGGTAAAATATAAAATAATAGGAATGGGTTAATTTAAGATGTACGAGTTTGCTAAGAATATGCTAGAGTCATTGGCCAAGCAGTGTTGAAATTCATACAGGTTCTGTGTGATTATTTTGATTCACGGCGGTCGGGAAAAGAACTAACAGCCTCCCCCAACAGCTTATAAATTCTGCTTTTCTTTTAGTATATATTATTACTTTTTAAACGTTTTAATATTAAATTATTAAATTAAAATTAAATATAACATTTTTCTCATCCTCTGCAGATACCAGTGTCCCCTCTCCTTTATTTTCATGGCCTCTCCTTTCATGAATTGCTATTGCATGAATATATGTATATGTATTAGAAAAATTTACTTAAATATAACCTGTTCAGTCTGTATAATGTCACTTGTGTACATGTTTTTATTGTTGATCATTTGCCACTGGACAACCAATATATGTGCTCTAGTGAAGAGCAGCTCTCCCTCTCGCAGCTTTCCTGTTTATGATCCATGTGAGGCCCTGTTTGAACTCATGTTTGTAGTACTTTTGGCAAGACTTACGTATATAGTTTCTGACATCATTAGCAGACAAAATCTTACAGTAAGCTCCCTGATTATCTAGCTCTTACAATCTTTCTGTCCTAACTTCTGCAATGTTTCCTGAGCCTTAGATTCAAGAGTTGTACTGTAAATAAATCCATTAGGACTGAGCTCTATAACCTGCAATTTGATTGGTTGTATTTTTCTGTGGTCATCTCAGTCTGCTGCAAAGAAAAGATTCCTTGATGAAAAGGGGGGTGCTATATTTATATGGCTGGCTACTTTCATATCTAATATGAAAGTATTAGATCTTAAGAACAAATTAGGCTTAAGATTAGGCTTAAGAACAAATAGTTATAGATTGTTGTGAGGGATTATGTTGCTTTAATAAAGTTGTAGTTGTAGATTCTCTTCCATTTATCATGGCTGCACTAGTAATGAGTATAGAGGTATGTTTCCAGTATTAGGTATGGTTTCCATCTTGATAAGTGACATGATAACCCAAGGCTGAAGGTTTATGTGACTTCACACTTCAGCCTTGGGTTATCATGTCATGCTGATACTTCATGCGGTTCATAGGTTCGCCCTATGACTTGCCTACATCTTTTATGGCTTTCATGGAAACTTCTGATGCCATGAACACCTGAAAACCTCTGGTATTCATGGCACCAGAAGGTCCTTAGGAAGGAGGCATTTAGGTCAGTTCCAACACGTTGGTTTCTGGGCCTATTACTAAAGTGTCTTCAGCAATAGGGACTTATCTTCCACCTCTGGGGGCCAACCAAGGGCAGCAGAAATAGGCTATATTATCCTTGTTAGAAATATGATTATACTAAAAATAACAGCTAAAAGAACTCATAAACTGAATAGCCTTCAGTTTCAAAAAGTACCTTAAATACCAGTGAGGACTCTACATACCAGCTCAAAGAAAATAATTAGATAAATATTTATTAGATATGAAAGTAGCCAGTCATTAAGTTGTCTGGATTAATTCACTATATCATTTTCACCATACTAATATATTAAAATCATTTATAAATTATTAACTATGTCAAATTAGACCAACCATAACATAATGATCACCACTGGGAACTATTCTTGGGAGATATTTAGGGTTTATATTTCTTTAACATGCATCATCAATACATAATATAGCAAACTGTTTCTTATGTTTTAAAGTTTATATTGTAAAATATTTCTCCTAATGGTTTATATACTTCCTTGAATATCAACGTCATACCTGTTCAGGGTCCTTTTACAATGACATAATGGTTTTAGTATGTCTTCTATGAACACCAATAAGGGAAGTATACATAGAATATTGGTGTTATCCAAAGATAAATAGAAAACTTACAAATATTAAATTATACTAAATACAAAATTTATATGTAAAATTGTACTAATTATATATTTGACAGTTGGAAGCTTTAATTAATTATGCCCAATCAGAAATAAAAGGGAAAACATAAAAATAGAGTTAAAAATAAATGGGGGTTTCTCTTGACATATTCATGCTTTTAAAAAGTTCAGATGATGACAACTTATACTGGAGAGGTTGTGGGGAAAAGGGAACACTTCTGCATTGCTGGTGGGAGTGCAAGCTGGTACAACCCCTTTGTATGTCAGTGTGGTGATTTCTCAGGAAATTAGGAAACAACCTTCCTCAAGACCCAGAAATACCACTTTTGGGTATATATCTAAAGGATGCTCAATCGTGCTGCAAGGACATGTGCTCAACTATGTTCATAGCAGCTTTGTTTGTCATGGCCAGAACCTGGAAACAACCTAAATGCCCCTCAATCGAAGAATGGATAAGGAAAATGTGGTATATTTATGCAATGGAGTACTACACAGCAGAAAAAAATGACAGCTTGAATTTTGCAGGAAAATGGATGGAACTAGAAAACATTGTTTTGAGTGAGGTAACCCAGACACAGAAAGACAATTATCACATGTGCTCACTCATAGGTGGTTTTTAAACGTAAAGCAAGAAAGCCAGCCTACAAACCACAATCCCAGAGAACTTAGACAACAATGCGGATACTAAGAGAGACATACATAGATCTAATCTACATGGGAAGGAGAAAGTAGAAAAAGACAAGATCTCCTGAGTAAGTTGGGAGCATTGGTGGAGGATTGAAGGGGGAAAGGGAGAGGCAGGGAGGACAGCAGAGAAAAATGAGAAGGCAAAAACAACAGTGAATTTCAGCCAGTTTTATCAGTTACAAAAAGAGGCTTTCATCTGAGGAATAAACCATGGTGAAAGCTGAATTCCAAAAATTATCTCTCAGCAAGGCATACTGTTAATTGAGTTTCATGTATAAGCCACTGTATTGAAAGTGCATTCTTAGCACGGGGTCAAGAAAACAAACTTCTCAGTATCTCAGACAAGAAAGTTTCCCAGATTATACTTTCAAATCATGTATTAAGTCATCCAGAAGGAGGACAAAAAAAAAATAACAGTATTAGACCAACCACTGAAGATTCCCCTGCCCTACCCTGGAGTCCTTAAGAGTATTATTTAATAGGATTAATTTATTTTTTATTTTCTATTGATTTTATTGAGCTCTACATTTTTCTCTGCTCTCCTCCCTTCTTCTCCCCTCCCCTTCAACTCTCTCCCATGGTCCCCATGCTCCCAATTTACTCTGGAGATCTTGTCTTTTTCTATTTCCCATGTAGATTAGATCCATGTATGTCTCTATTAGGGTCCTCATTGTTGTCTAGGTTTTCTAGGCTGGTTTTCTTTGCTTTATGTCTAAAAGCCACTCATGAGTGAGTGCGTATGATATTTGTCTTTCTGGATCTGGGTTACCTCACTCAATATTATAATAAGATTTATACTTACTTATGTTATACTTTAGTGAATGAGCTGGTTTTGTGTTTAACACCTGATAATTTTTTAAGGATTTAGATATTTTTTGTAAACAGCTGTAATTAACTTCTTTTTTCTTTTATTGATTAGAAAACAGACTTCTAAGGGATAACAATAAAAATATATTAAGATAAAATAGAACAATTTGGAATAGGACAAATCAACAAAAGGAAAATAGTTCAAGAATGGGTACAAGAAACAAACAGAAATGTAGAAACCCATTTGTTCATACACTCAGGAATCCTGTGAAAACACAAAAAGAGAATCCATTATATATATTCCAAGGACATGTATGGTTAAAGATGAGAGAAAAAATAATAATAAATTTAAAAAAGAATTGTAAAAGAAAGAAGAGAAAATCCCTGACATTACATTATGTGATAAGGAACCGCCAAAAATACCGTTAAGTTCTTTTCCTTTTGGCCATTACAGATATTAAGAAAGAAAGAAGAAACAAAGACTTTTTGGAATTGAATGAAAATGAAAATGCGGCATATCAAAACTTATGTGTCACAATGAAGGCAGTTCTAAGAGGAAAGTTCATAGCATTAAGTGTCTACATAAAATGTTGGAGAGATCTTATAGTAATAATTTAGCAGCACACCTGAAAATTCTAAAATAAATGGAAGAAATAACAACCAAAAGCAGTGGACTGGAAGAAATAACCAAACCCAGCGTTGAAATCAATAAAATAGAAACAAAAAATGCAAAAAAATTAAACTCGTGTTGGTTCTTTGAGAAAATCAATAAAATTGACAAATTATTAACCAAACTAATTAAAAGGCAAAGAGAAAAACTCCAGCTTAATAAAAAGAGAAATGAAATGGGCAACATAACAGAAAACACCGAGGAAGTCCTAAGGAAATAATGAAATACTTTAACTACATCTACTGTGCCAAATTGGAATATCTAAAATAAATGGATAGTTTTCTCATACCAAAGTTAAATCAAAGTCAGGTAGGTAATTTACACAGACATATAATCTTTAGTGAAATATATCATTTATTATAACTTTACAAACCCCTTCAAAAAAAGACTCATGACCACATATTTTTAATGCAGAATTCTACCAGACTTTCAAATTAGAATTAGTGCTAATACTCCTCAAATTATTCCACAGAATGGAAGCATAAGGCACATTATCCATTCACTCAAGGTTACAGTTAACCTGATCTCTAAATTACATAAAGAACCAATAAGTAAAGATAATTACAAACCAATACTCCTTATGTACATAGATGCAAAAATTTTTTAAAAAAACTTGCAAACCAAATCCAAAAGCATATCAAAAAATGTAATCCAAAAAAATTTAATGCATTTTTGTGTAGCTGACACCTGAAGACAACAACCAACCAAGTCTATTTTTTCTTCTCTTGTTAGCACGTAATGGATGCCATGAGTGTATTTTTCCATATTGAGAGGTTTCTTGTTCATGCTTCATACCAATTGTCATTTTAAAAAACTGCACCCCTTACTTATAATTGGAGGATAAACCAATTTCCCAGTACAAAACTGGGGGATTTGACAAAGAGTCTTGGTTGGAAACTCAGTGGCATATTTAACAGGAGTGTTGTGTGCAGACGCAGGAGTTTGGGCTTTGTACTATGTAAAAGGTCTTCAGAAATCATTGACATGTGGCCCAGACCTGCATATATTAATCCAGAGAGTTGAGTTTTCTCCATATTTTAAATAATTAAAAGGAAAACAATGGAATAATAACGTTTTCTGACCCCCAAATTGTGCCAAACATCAAGCTCCAAAGATCAGACTTTGTTGGTACAGAAGCTGATCCAGTCTATATGTTCCCTATTGCTGCTCTCAATACTCTGAGCAGAGGTAAGTTATTTCTTTTTGTGCTTACACCTCTCAGATCCACAACTATGAAAATGGACAGCCGGTCTCTGTCCAGTATAAATAACAAGCAAAAAAAATCGTTCTAGAATTCAAATTACTTGTTTCAGTAAGAATTAAGAATTTTTTTCTTACTAGGAAATATATGCCTTCTCTAAAAGTGTCTGAGTTAAGTATTTTCCATCATTTCCCATCCAATTGTAAGGGTAGTGGTAAACATGACTTTTTCTTTGAAAACTGAACAACTTTCAGCCCCACCTACATTCTACATTTGTTTTTAGATAAAACTGATGCTTTAAATTAGCTGATTCGCATATTTTCAGAAAATTCAGCTGAAAAGGATTGTGCCTGCTTCTATGAACATAATGTCTAATTATGACATTAATCTGCTCAAATAAGTGAGCAATATTGAAACAGTGACTACAGCATATTCCCAATTTTTATATTAAAAAATCTAATGAATTATTACACTTTAATTAAATAACAAAAACATAAGCATCAACATATGAAAACATAAGTATTAAAAACTTTATTGCTGAAATCCAAATGGAGTTCTTACAATTATACCAAGATAAAATTTTACACAGCTCATCCTTTTCAGAGCAAGTAGTTTCAACTACATAGAAGTTACTTAACTAAACTTTACAGATACACTCCTTGTTTAGATGCCTTGCCTTTCCAGATTTGCTAACTGTAACACACTTTTCTCTCTAGGACTCTTTCCGCTACCTCTGCAACTCTCCATGAATCTCCAACACATTGCAGGTGTCACTTTCACAGCTTCACGAAATGATCCCTCTAAGACTTCATGCAGGGACTTCCCTGCCAAATACCTGACTGCAAAGCTATATGCAACCATGGAGGATGATTCCACAACCCCCTTTCTTCTGTATCCTTCATGCCTGTGAAGACAGAATCACAGGGATAATGCTGCCAAGTTTGACTGTTTGCTTCAGACGAAACCTCCTCTTTGAAATACTTTTGCATAAGCATTGATTTCTTGTTCATTGGGAACAGATAGTTTCTTAGGCCTTTTCCTTCCACAGGTTACACATTAGTTGGGTTATGTCTCTGTCCAGAGAGCACCACTCCTTTTATTCCATTTTCCTTGTCTCTTTTAGTATCCCAACATTAAATTTCCTGGTGATATTTTTTCTCTGTAAACAATAAGTTTTACATTACTTTTGCCTTGCTCAATGGTTTTCACTGTAGACTGGACAAGGGGGCTTATTCATAACCACTTAACACTGTCAATATCAGGCTGTATTTGAAATCATCTCAGTCACAAAATTAGTCTAAAACTCTTGAATTTACCCTAAAGAGTTCTTGGGAGAAGGACAAAAAAGACAGCCATGATTTTGGCAAAAATATTGCAAGAATAATCTCTACTCCAATTGTTAATTTTGTTTCTTTTTTGCACCTTCTTGAACTGGGCATCCATAGACCACAAGAAGAATGACTTCTTCCCAAATTCTCACTAAGATGGCCCACTAAGTCTTACTCACATCTATCAAATGCTTTCCCAGTCCAAAGTCACAGAATCTCCCACTTTTCTCAAAAAAAAATTCCAGCAGACTACAGCAATAGGCCACTCCCTTGTGTTGGGGGAGACTGCTTGTTGGTTTCCTGACTGCCCAGACCTGAAATAATCACTCAGAAACTGTATTAATTAAAACACTGCTTGACCCATTAGCTTATTCATATTTCTAGATAGTTCTTACATCTTAAATCAACCCCTCTTTATTTATGTGTACATCACCACAAGGTCATGACCTACTGTCAAGTCTCTGGCGGACAAAGATAAATGGGAATAGCGTGGTCTTTTGAAACCTCAAAGTCTGAACCCAGTGACACAGCTACTCCAACAAAGCCACACCTCCTAATTCTTCCCCCAAAATTCCACCAACTGGGAAATAAGCAGTCAAATATAGAAGACTGTGGGAGCCATTTTCATCCAATACGCTACAAGAACCAATGCCCTCTGCCCTGTATAGGGACCTGAATGTATGCAGTGTGCTTAAACTCATACAGACATACACATACATACAAATACAAATAAGTCTTTTAAAATTATATACCTCAAAATGAATAGTGTAGCTTATTAGTGCATCCCAGTCTCTTCTATTTTTAGGAAGAATAACTATGGCAGTAGTCAGGTTTGTTTTCATTGAGAAAAACAAACAATGCTGTGGACTCCTTTATTCAAATGTAATCCATGATGTGAGTTGAAAGTTATTTTGTTTAGACAATAGTCATGATTTCGTTTTGCATAGGATACCTTCCTGAAGTCAAATAGGGCACTCATTCTATCGATATCCAGTTTGAACAACCAACATTAGCAGTCAAAGAATGTCTTTCAATCAAAAGTCACACTGGTAAGATTCAAATAACTATATTTTTCAATACTAGCAATATTACACAAAACTTGAACCATATGAGGCTAGATAAATAGCCTGCTGAGGTTAAGTCAAATTTAAGTTTTTCATTTCACATTTTAAAAAATTAAAATTCTTTATAAAAACAAGAAGTGTGTTGCTAATCAACTAATGAAAATAAGTATGCTACTTTGGCACTAATTATGAGAAAAATAACATGAATTGGAACATCTTTGATTTTGTAGAATGCATGCTATTTCTTCAAAATAAAAATAGAAATTAAATTTGGATATTTATTGTCTCTGGAAGGGTGATATTGGTTTTCTCAACTTCCATAGCTAACAGTAACCATCAAAGTAAACAGCAATAGTAACCATTCTTAGTTCAAAGGATGCTACATTTATGGTTGAAATACTTTTACGATTCTATTGGATTCTTGTAATTTTTCACATCCAGGATGTCTATTTAGTAGAAAAATTATTTGGGGAAACATGTTCAAAAATGCAAAATGAAAAATAATCCAAAATATGTATTTATGATTTAATTTTTGATTCAACCACACATTGTATAGTTATTAAAGAATTTTTGGTGTTCCCTTTAAAAAATAAACCATAATTTACCAAATTTAGTGCATAGGAGTTTGACTGTTTAAGTCGTTTTATGATATTAGAAAGTTCAATCTCTTCTCCCTAGCTTTGTTCTTGTTGAATCAGGGGCTCACAGGCTGACCTCTAACTCAGGATCTTCCTCCTCATATTTTCATAGTATTGAAACAATATTAATCATTGTTATGTCCAGATCCTGGCCTTTAGCAAAAGTTGTAAACAGGAGTCTTTACTAATGTGTGTCTCAAAATAAAATTAATTAATATAACTGTGATCAGTTTCCTAATGATTGTACCTGAAAACTAGTTTTTCTAATGCTTAAATACAGAACTAAAAGTTTCATTTAGCTTTATAATAAAATACTATGTAAATAATAAGAATTACTTTCTGAAATCAAAGATCAAAAAAGTTACATGTTTACTGTATAATTCTAGCTATCTGTACTTACTGCAAAATAGAACCATTAGAAGGAATATAAAGAAATAAACTCTACAAGAAAGTTTGGAAGATTGTAAAAGTAATTGATAGCAAGAAAAGACAATGTCTTGATGCAGGCTCCCTCTGGCTATATTCAAAAATAATTTTGTTTACTCTCTATTGTGAAAAATGCAACATGAAGTAATGAATATTGACTAAACCTACAGTTAATATAAAATCTGTTTCTGAAACCCGTAACAGATGGCTTGATGCAAATTAAAGCCATCACTCTGCCATTTAGAGTTGGTAGAAAAGACATATATTTGAAGGTACATTAGTTCCAAACTACTTATTTCAAAACCATCATACATTCAGAGAAATAAACTTATTTAGCACAAACTTGTTATCTAGTTGATAAATAAGCATACAGCAGCGGTGGTATCACTCCGTGGTGAAGTACATATTAAACATATGTGGGATCATTGATTCAGTACCTTTAGAAAAATAATAAATTCAAGAGAAAAATCCTCTTGTATACAGCATATTTTCACATGGCAGCTTTGTTTAATATGTGTGAGAGTGGCATTGAGTACCGAGAAAGATTCTCACAATAACATTTACAGAGTTGGAAATCAAGGGTGAGGTTCATGTACCTGATTATTCTAGGACATAAAAAATTAAAATTCAAAACACTTATTGGAATTCACCTGTTCAAGTGAAACTGAATAATTAATGGATAGTTGTGGTACTCACTGAAATCAGAAACCTATAATGTGCCTTTAGTGCCTGGGTCTAGACTAAGTGATGTGATGAAACCGGATGGGAAGGTGCATGGATCCTAGAGGGCCTACACCAGTCCTAGCAGTATTAGTTTGAATGCCATTAGTTGGAAGTGCAGAATAGTATTGCATGATAAAATATTTGCAGATAGCAAAAAACAAAATATAGCAGCTATAAGGTTTTTGTACGCTCTATTAATCATACGTACCATATTAAATCTTAAAACATAGTGTGTCTAAGAACATAGTTATATTGAATGCATTTATTCCTTCACATAAAATGAAGATAGATACCTTGTGATCTTGGCCAATAGGAGAGCTTATGGCCCAATCTTGAGCATTGCATTTAATATATAAATACTTAAACATGCTTACTTCAAAATCAGATAAACCTGTAGCAACTAAAGTCAATGAAAGATATATTAAGATACATGGATAAGGTAAAAACCTTGTGTAGTACATAAATAATAGGTACACTTGGTAGTTTTGATGTCTTTCTCTCATAAAGAGTAGAAAAAATATTAAATGGTTTCTCAAACACCAAGTGATGTAACTGACTTTCCTTCAGAGCAGCATAAAGTTTCCCATGCATTCAACTTTTGTGTGTATTTTCTGGAATACTTTAACCATACTTGTTTTGATAACTGTCAACATCCTTTAGGTAAGAATAGAAACTAGATCAAAACATCAGCCCACAGCATAAAGCTGATGACAACCACGTAAATCACACATGTAGGTACTGAACACATCTGTACTTGTGATACTATAAATAAAACAATAACTCCAGTTGAGTGAATGTCTTAGAAATTGTTGGAGTTCCATATTGATAACCAAGACATTACAACAATGGATACTTCACCAAAGATAGATATTCAGTCAATTAGATGAGTCCTCACAAATGTATGACAGCAAAATATTTATTGGAATGTATAGTTTTTCTACTATACACAGATAATTACTTATTAGTAATTACTTATTAGTACAATTATTTGCTAAATATTACTATTTTATAAAAGCAGGTATTTGTGTTTCATGTTACTTGATTTTTTACTTGACTTCTAATCAGTGATAAAATGGTCTTTTTTTCACTTATAGGAAAGGTTGTGTCCATTCATAAAACAATTACATTACTATTTATTTGTTCTGAAGGCTAATTTTCCATTAATAGTTTTAAATTCATAATGTTGAAATATAAAGTATTCATAAAAATTATACCCTTGATTTGTAAAATGATCATTACAGATGAAATAGAAGGATTTCTTTAGCCTTACCCCACTGTAAGATATGAAAGGAGAAAACTGTGATAGTTAGCAGATGTGAGATAATTCCATAAACTGTCAAAAGGATAAAGATCTCTAATATATTATCTAAAGACATCAAGGCAGAGAATAATTCAAAGAACTAAAGAATGTTTATATTTTCAAATCCACAGCCTTGAGGAGTGTGAGAAATGAAGAGGTGGTTTAGCCAAGCTGAGCCAACATCTTTCTAGGAGTGGAAATGCCAAGCCCTCTGTGCATAGCTATACCTCACAGTGATGGAAATGGCGCCATTCTGAGAGGAATGTCCCCTACCTGTATAAAAACTATGTAAAGGAGATGGGTCCTTCATATCTCATATTTTATTGGACGTTTAATAGAATTCATATTTCAACTACAGAAAAGCAATCAAATCATATTTTATTCACAAATGGATTGATCATGAAGCTTTGAATGTATTTGCACACATAACTGTCACCTTTTCTACTGATTTGGGCTCTCTGTAAGGAAAACTCACTGTATTAAGTATTAAACTCCAAACTTGGACTTCTGTGTATAAATGTTGACACTTAAAATGACCAGAATAACCCATATAAAAATATTGATTATTTACTTGACTGGATTAAGAGGGGCTTTGGAGATTACTGAAGCACTCCTCTGGTGTTTCTGTAAAGACATCTCTGAGGGCCGTCAGATTACAGGGTCCATCCCTGCATAACTAAGTAACATGATGGCTGTATTAATATGCCATGAATATTAGTCAGCTGGATGAAGCTGGGTAGTAGAGATGTGCCTATGACAGCATTGTTCTGCTCTGGTGTCATTTTTTGTGAACTTTACTTTGTTTCCCACCTCCATAAAATGATCAGTTCCCATCTGCCACAAGCTTTGTTATACCCAAGTTCCTGGAGCCAAGTAACTCTGGATTGAATTATTTAAATCGATGACTAATCACCAAAGTAAATCCTTCCTCTTGCAAATTGTTCTCTCGGGTATTTTGGTCCCAGCAACATAAAAGTTCAAACACCATATGGCAATATTCATCTTTATAGTTTAAATACCTTTTGTTCTCATCTATCAGTTGTTGCCTGCCTGTTTTCACTCATTATATTGTGGTATATCCCAATGCACCCTTCAGTGTGAATTAATCAGTGATGACTTGTTGGAGATAAATTTGTCTCTGTAATGTCGCTAGCATTTCTTGCTCTTTCTTTCTACTTTTGATTCATGTATTGTGTTCACATGTTCATGTGTGTATATGCAGGCACCCAGACTCCACAACTCATGATGGGATCTCAAAGACAACCACCAACACTGATCGTCACTTCTTGTTTGAGTCTAAATCTCTTTGTTGTTCACCACTCCATATGCCAGGCCCTCTGGTCAGCAAGGTCTTGGGATTCTCCTGTTTCTGCCTCCTTTCTCTGAATATGACCATGAGAATTACACATGGGATTCCATTCCTACTTGTTTGTTATTGTTGTTGTTTTTGTGGATTCTGGTATTTTTTGCTTTACTCACTAAGCCATCTTCCTAGGCCATATCTTTTTTTTTTTAAGGTTATTCATTTCTTGCCTAGATTCTTAAGCTGAAAAGCACTTGGTTGATTTAATCATAAGACTTTCATACTTATAGAATATTGTCCTTTTAAAAAATAATGGTTTATGAAATTAACAAGATGTACTTGTCATTCATTCATAAATTAAAGTTATTTATTCAGTAACATCCATTGTATAAAATGTATTAATTTCTTGATATTACATGTTGTTACTTCTTACTTAATTAAACTATTACACATAGCTACAAATACAATAATACAAATGAGGAAAGTTACCAAACTTTTGAATGAGGCCTAACACCTAGTAATTTTGACAATATTTTTCTGTTCTTGCCTATTTTTAAATTAAAATTAAATAAATCTATAATTTACATATCAGTTGTCTCATTCAAGTTTTTCTTAGAGTTAACCACATTCAATAGTAGAAATTTTGTTTGCTGGCAGAGTATATCAAAATTTTAAAACATTTTGTAGCCTCTAAAATTCCGTTCAAAGTTCTATCTTGAGTTAAAATTTAGTAATTTATAATTGCAAGATACTAAGTCAGTGGCATTTTCTTTTTGAAACTTTCTTTTTTTGTGTATTTTCCATGGGTTTTATTATATCTGATAGGAACACTTCTGCACAACCCTCTGTTTCACTGCTTTTGTGATCTATTAACAGCCAACTACTAATATTAATCACTTTCATTCATAGGTTTCAGTTTAAATTTTAGTCAAGATTATTTAATCTGGTTAGATTCTTATTCTAATTATAATTATGAATGCATTCTAGATTTTATCTTTCACCTCTGATACAATTTTTAAAAAATGGCTATTACATTGACTATAAAGTTATACTCGACTTCTTTCTCTTTTTGTGATAGAGTGTACTTACCATTCCTTTTGGTTTGGTGACTTTTCTGTTCCCGATTCTGTCCCTAGTCTGCCTGATATCCCATAGTCTTCTAACCCAAGGATCACCTCTGCAACTAGAAAGAAATAGAGTGGAAAAAGATCATTCCCTGGAAGGGATTTAAACTACTTCTGCTCATATTCAATTTATAAATTTTCCCTTCTCCTGTGACCTATGAAACACCCACTGCAGAGACTGGAGTCTCGAGTGTGATGATGTTCCAATGATTGAACAAATTTTCTGAAGAACCGTTAGGAACTTTGATATTTGAGTAATTCTAAGGACTATTGGCTCCTCAGAAATATGAAATTTTATTCTAGGATCTATCTTGCACATAGCTAATTCATAGTTTGCCTTTTTGCCTCCTGGATTTCTCTTCCTTGGCTGTTTGGGTATCCACAGAAGGAGGGCAATGACTCCTAGTGATTAGAATTCAAGGCTCCTGATGATGAGAGCTGGTTCCTGGCTTTTTAACAAGATGCTGCCAAGGAGGTTGATGGGAATCTTATGAGCCTTGGATTTCTGTAAAGTGGAAGAAAATTGCCTTTGTCAGTGCTACAGCTAGACAGATGAATAGAGAGATATAGTTGTATTTAATATTTAACATGTTAAATTTACATTCCTTGAACTGAGTAGATGTGGATACAGTAAAACACAACCAATTTAGATATGAACTGTAAATATTTCTCCATCATAAATGTGTTCTGACTTAAAATTATTCTCTTAATTGTGAAAGGTGGTAGCAAAAATAGATTTAGAGTGTGCTATGTGTTTAATGTGCTTTACACTTTAGGTACTATTTACTAAGTCTGCTACGAAAGATAAGAAATGTATTTCTATGTTTTCTTCAGTATTCTCTCCTACACAATTTCAATTTATTTTTTTCAATTTTAAAATATTTAAGGATAATGAGATTTAATACTATATATATGGCTTTTTGAGACAGGGTTTCTCTTTAACTTTGGAGTCTGTCCTAGACCTAGCTCTTGTAGACCTGGCTAGCCTCAAATGCACAGAGCTCTGACTGCCTCTGCCCCCAAAGTGCTGGGATTAAAGGTGTGCCCCACCATCACCCAGCAAGAATAATAATTTTAAAGAGCTATTTTAGGCCTATTGGAATGAAATATGTATTTATTGTTTTTTTCTGCTCATTTTTTTAAATCATCTATTTATTTTACAACCTGGCTGCAGCCTTATCCCCATCCCTCCAAGCCCACCTCTAATTCTCTCCCTACCATTCTCTCTCCCCTTTCTCCCACCCCTAGCCCCCATTTTTTCCATCTCCATCCAGGACAGGGCAGGTCTTCCATGACTATCAATAAAAAATGGCATATCAATTTGCAGTAAGACTAAGCACTTCCCCATACATTAAAGCTGTGCAAAGTGAACCTGTATGAAGAATAGGGCTCCAAAAACAAGTAAACGAGTTGGAGGCAACCCCTCTCCATGATATTAGGAGTGCCATTGGACTCATAGGGGTTCACAAAGACTGAACAGACAACCACAGAGTCTACACAGAACTGACCTAGGCACTTTGCATATATGTTACAGTTTTGCTTACATTTTCTAGATAGATGGTTATGATGTTCCAATTCAAATCATTTATCTAGCATCTATAGGCTACTAACCCTTTAAATTATTAATATGCTTATGAATACTAATTCCTTGCATTGGATTTTTATTGTGTCCCTTTTTAGTGGAGATGGCCCAACACATGCTATAGCATCTTTGCCCTTTTTACTTAATGAGTGCTGGCTTTATGATCCCTCTGGTTTAATCCTAGTCTATATCTATTCATCTATTATATACAATTTCATGAGCCTGGACTTTCATATTAAATCAGCCAATACAAATTGTGTGTTCCAGAGTGAGCATCTCTGTTCTCAAGTCCATTTGAGTAAGAGTATATAGATGGTCAGAAAATATTCCTAGAGGTACATTCAGAAGATAAATTTTAAAACTTTCCCAGGGGAGACAAAATACAGAATGAGGTAATCTCGTTAGAAGTTCTTAGTTAGTCTCTAAAGCAGTATTTCTCTGTTGGGTACCTGGACCCAAAGCAAGTTCAGCTGCATAATAAAATAATGGTGAAGTGGTTCCTGATTTTGTAGACAAATATTCAGAAGTTGTTATCAATAAGTTGTTTCTGAGCTAGAGAGTGATGAGTTGGAGCCCTGGCTATAACACTGGTCTAGATGTGGACTCCTAATTTGCCTGAAACACTACTTTTATATCAATGAAAGCTAAAGTAATCAAAACACTATGACATAAAAATTATATTTAATATATAATCTTTCTCTATGTCTAAATTTAAATTTTAAGATATCAAATAATATAATTATGTATAATTAATTCATAATTATATCCAACGATATTATAAAGTAAAATAATATCCTAATATACTATAGAATTTTTCACCATCCAATAGTCAGTATGCATAATCTATAATTGAATATTCCTAGTTTGAGTATTTGAATTGCTCTTGAGAGAAATATTGGTCCTCAAAGTATAGTATGATTTTTGAAAGTTTGCTGTTTGGAGTTGGGATCTAATCTACTTCATAGGCCCTGGCATAAGAGATCAGGACAACACTTGAAGTTTGATTTAGTGTCAAGGGGAAATCACAAGGCATCTGTACTGCACTGGTTACTAAGTCTGAACTCCTGCTTTCTGGCTATACATATTTGGGGAAGTCACTAATTTCTAAATATTATTTTCTATTTCTGCTTATAGTAAAGCTGCCTCAGAAGAGATAAAAATGTAGCTAGAATACATAGCAATACAACAATGGGTTCTACAGCATACACATTCTCTTAGCATTATAAGGATCCTGTAAATATTTTAACATATTTGGGATGGTATGTGTAGAATATAAGAAAAGTCTGTACTATTTCATGTGAAGAACTTAGGAAATTGCTCAATTTCTAAATAAAGATGATTCCAAAGACATCCCCTACCATGAATTCCTAGAGGTGACTATATATTTTATTGTATTATCATTTTCCTGTTATTTTTTCTTGTTTTATATCACAGTACATTGTTGTTTTAACTTTTATTTCTATTTACCTATTTTGTGTTACAGAATCAGGTTATTGAAACAAGTAAATTAGATGGACTCAAATTTCAAAGTTTTAGCATAAAGTGTTAAATTTAAGAAAGGTGTTTCTGTGCAAAATTACAAATTTTATTATTTATAAAATCAATGGAAACTAGACGAACTGTTAGAATATCTATTTGTTGGTGGTGAACAGAAAGAGTATCTGAAAATGTTTGAAATACTACTTTTCTATAGTATATGTTTTCTTGAGCAATCTTCAACTCCCTCAGGGTAACTCACGATTGTAAAGACATCATGGAATAGGGAGAAAATTAGACAGGCCATTTAAAATTGAGCAACATTCCAGGTCAATTTCAAGATGTGTAATGATGTGAGAAATGAAGAAAAGTAGAGAAATCCAGTTCTGTACCCCAACATTATGTCACATGAGACTGAGAGAAGAGTAGATCAGACATCTCCATGGAACCTGTCATTTATTCTCACTTTAGCAATTAATTGTCTCATATTTTACAGTTGATGATATTTTTGTCTGCACTAAATTGGATTGTTCTTGCTACCGTGTATTGTTTATATTTATCATACTCATTATCATCCTTTAAAAAACAAGCTTATGTCCTAGCACATAATAAATTGTGTCCATTAAGTTGAAATGAGCAAAAGCAATGTTTACTAAGAAACTATGGTAAGAAACGCAACTGTGATGGACTTTAAGGGTGGATATTAGGGAGGCTCATGAGAGTTGCAAAAGAATAAAACCATTGAATATCATACAAGCTACAGACTGGTAGACACCAACTGCTTGCACACAGAGAGTGAGTCTGAAAGAGATCTAGTTTGGGTCTTGGTCTGTCTTGGGTAAAACTCATCAGGAACAATGAAAAGTTGAAGTGGTGTCCCTGAGGTCTGCAGAATCTGCTAAGAAGCAGCTAATCACTCTACATGGTAATTCTTTGTCAAGAAAATAAAAGAGAAAGGTATAGAAAAAAATTATTGTAGAAGAGTCAATATTTCAAAAATACTCTGTACCTTAACTCATGAATTGAAATTGATGTTAAAATTAAAATAATTATACACTATTAACAAAAAGTAGAAAAATGTTTTTACTATGTATTTAAAATTTTAAATATTTTCTAGTATTTAAAAATGAAATATTTAAGGAACACAAATCTTTATTTTTGTATGATATTTCACTATTTGTTAGATATAGTTTTTATGCAGTCATCAAGGTGACATGGAATACATATTCTGATAAGAATTTTTTCAAAAGTATATCTTACTCCCTTATTGAAACAAGACTTTAAAAATCTGACAGAATATAGATATGCTTCATTCTGGTTTAAAATTTTCTTGATTACAGTATTTCAATCATTATAATGTCTATTCTTATTGCTCAATATGGTTTTATTTTCTTTTTATTTATTTCTGGTACTGAAACCTGGGTCCTTGCATATACTATACAAGGACCTGCCTAGCCACTGCACTATATATGATAGTGATGTTATGAATTGAAATTATTGGAATAGTTTTGATTAAACATTAAGGTACTTAAAACTTCAAATATTTAAAAAATTTGTTAACCTAAAGTAGAAAGAAAGGAATTAAGCTTTTTAATATCAAATTTTATTTTTGAGAGAATTTGGTTTTTAAGTTTGAATTTTAAATCTATATGATGTCCATATAAAACTTGTGTTCTGTCCCATTTTTTTTTCATGAGGTAAAATAGTTATTGAGAAAACTGTACGTAATAAAATTCAAGATAAGTTGTATCAAGAATTGTAAAAGGTCTAAGTTTTACACTCGTAAACATGACTAATGAACCTGACACACATTTATGATGATCATCAGAAAATATCCAATTCCTGATCAGAAAAAGAGTTTGACTTATTACTCACAGAAGAGACAGTAGCTAAGGGCCATCATTTTCTAGTTCTCTGAGCCCCAGTTCCCAAACAATACAGATCCGTGATATGAAACTACTAGAGTTCTGAGCGTAAAGACCCCAGGCTTTCGTGATGAACAATCAATGTGCAAACACAGCCTTTGCTAAAGTCTCCAAACCCAAGATTGCCAGTTCACTCTTCTCTTGATCATGACAGATTTGGTCCAGGACAAAACCATGATCCAAAATAATTAACATACCACTAAAAAGAGACTGCAGCCGAGGGTGGCAAGCTCCTTAGGACATACACAGGTGAGACACCATGAGGGGTCTTTTTCTCCATTACTTACTAAAACCCCTTTCCATACTCTTCATGAATGCCCATGCTAATAAGATAAGAATATCTGAGAATGAGAAATGTACGTGATATTCTCTAGAGATTCTCTGAGACTTTTATTCTACTATGGTTAATATGGAACTCATCACCACAGCAAATAATTACAGAACAAATCAATATGAAGCAGAGTGATAGTTTAATTTTTTTTTAACATTTAAGGTCAGGGGTTAAGAAAAATAGGCATTCAAGTAAAGTGGAAAGTAGAGAGTGTTGGTGTGGGCTTTTTAAGAGACAGCTAGAATAATGGCCTTCAAAGTAGCCATGCATACAATTTTGGTGGCTTCCGAAGTTGCATTTGAAGGATTGTTAGGGGATCCTTTCTCAGTAAAAGAGATGATGGGCTGATCCCTGATGTGAATTTGATGTTTATCATGCATAGAAGTTAAAACATTTTTGCTGTAAACCAAAGCTTCTAGTCTGGTTTGTGATTTCTATGAAAACAACTGGGGAAGGAGCAAGACCACACTCAAGGCCCTAAGCTATCATGAAACTTACCTTTTAGATCAAGCTGACCTTAAACTCATAAATCCTCTAGCCTGTGCCTCCTGAGTACTGGGACTAAAGGCTTGAGCTATCATGCCCAGCTTATTTTAACACCCTTATTTGAAAATATCTCTACATGAAAGAAATATTATCTTTTTTTCAAAGCAAATTTTGTTAATTGAGATGAAATGACTGATTCTTTCCTAACATATGTTCACACACACACACATACACACACACACACACACACAAAGTTGAAATGAGGGTTCTTTTGTCTTCTCAGGTCCCCAATTTTTCCTTCTTTCTACCCACTCCAAATTTTATTTGACTTATTGGATGTCTTTTCTTCTGTCAAATCACATTTAGCAATGGCTAACCTATCATGAGATGTTCACAGTTAAATAAGCATGTCTATAAACAGCATACATTTCAGAACCAGAGGTACTTATAGATCCTCAAAAATGTTTGATGAAGAAGATAGCACACCTATAGCTACATTATTTTTCTTGTTTGTGTTTACTTTTTACAGTCTATTGTTAAACGTTAAAATTGACTTAGCTTTTTATACTTTGCTAACCAAAGTTTTAATTATTCCTTCCTTTCTTTACTTAAGACTGACTTTTCAATTAACAGTAAAAACAAACAAACAAACAAACCCAAAACCAACCAAACACACAATAACAAAAACTGCTGTGGAATAATTTCATTGTAAACTGTGAATATTTGTCACTGTGATTAGTTTAATAAGCAAGCTGGATGGCCAATAATGGAAGAGTATAAGGTTGGGTGATAACGTCAAACTGAGAATGCTGGGAAAGAGAAAGAAGGTGTCAGAGAGTGACCAGCCAGACACAGAGAGTAAATCAGGCACATACAATAGCCTAGAGATAAAAGCTCCTCAGAGCAGCACATAGATGAATATAAATGAGTTAAACTGTAAGAGCTAGTCATCAATGAGCCTGAGCTATTGGCCAAGCATTTGTAATGAATATTAAGCCTCTGAGTGATTATTTGAGAATGACTGTGAGACCTGAAAACTCCACCTATACAAACCGTCCCTCTCAATTTATGTATTTTTTTCTTGCTGATTTGAATAAAGCTAAATTCCTCTGGCTCCCAGCAGCAACTACTGCTTCAAACTATACAGTTTCATTTGTGATGTTTTGCAAATAAAAATATACAAATGCACCAATGTATTGATCTATTTAGCCTCAAAAGTTGATTTAAAACATTAATTTTAGAAGCTTACATTGAGTTAACCTTACTGTTTTTGTTTTTCTCCTTTGGTTTTGTGAAATAGATTTAGAAAAGAGAAATACAGTATGACTGCTTGTTCTGTATCAATTATCTCTTAAGTATATGTCATGTGAGTCACATAAATGAGCAACTTAATTTTAATTTATCCACTTCTAATCAATGAAATTTTAAATTAAAAAAGTGATACTCATGCTAGTTACTCAAAAACTGTTACATATGTCGAATGATCCCGAGTTGCATGAATTTACTTTCCCAGTAGTAAATTTAATGGAATCTAAGTCCGGATAAAAAGTTTATAATAAATTGAGCATCCGAAAAATGATATCTTTAAATAGTGATATTCTGGATTTTTTTTTGGAAAAACATTTTAATACTGCATATGTGTTTCAGAGTGCATCCTCCCAAAGATAAACGTGGTCGTGTGCATTCTTCAAACCGTTTGTTATTCATTTCTGTATATCTATTTTTATTGTTTCTATTGACCTATTCATTTTTCTTCACTCCCCTCTCCCCTTCTAATATGGTCTGTGGGTAACTATATTCAATTATCAGAAATCAGGTCATATATATTAAATGGTTTTGTTAAAATAATCATAAATATTCAATTTTATTGAATATCTTTTTATATGCCACAGAAATAATTTTATTGCCAAATGTCTCAAAATGTAAACAATTTAATTGGATTTGATTAGTCTTTACCTCATCAAGATTCTTGCTGAACCTTAATGACCTAGACTTTCTTCGTGGTATTTAAATCTTTTCCTATATTAAATTTCAAAAATTTTGTCATATAAAAGTTGGTAAGAATATTAAACTTTGAGGGTAGTGCTACATATACTCATAGTTTTGTTTTGTTTTGCTTTGGTGAAGGATTTAACTTAGTCCAGTTCCATTTTTTTAAATAATCAGAGGACACGCCGGGTGGTGGTGGTGCATGCCTTTAATCCCAGCACTCAGGAGGCAGAGGCAGGCGGATCTCTGTGAGTTCAAGACCAGCCTGGTCTACAGAGCTAGTTCTGGACAGGCTCCAAAGCCACAGTGAAACCCTGTCTTGAAAAACCAAAATAAATAAAAATAAATAAATAAATAAATAATCAAAGGAGCATTTGAGAAAGGCAACTACCTACCCTCTGGAGAAACCTTTGTACTCTTGATTCAGCTAGATAGTATGCCAAATTGAGTTGTGAGTCAACACAAAGGCAGTTGCTTAGAGCTCCATGGAAATGTGTGCTACATTGTAAAGTATATCTCATAATAAGAAAAATTATGACCATCTAAGAGACCAGCCAGGAACAGAACTGAAGGACCAGAATTGCAGAATTCCTTTCTCCTTCTTATTTTCCTCCTGGCTTTCATTTCTTGTGTCTTTACAATGTCAAGAGAAACCCCTGGCTAAGACGTAGATCAAGTCAGAAGTATCTGATTACCCAGATTTGTGTGTTTGTGTGTTTTGCAAAGGCATGAAGAGAGAGAGGGGCATTACAAAGAGTAAAAACAGAACAGCTGAAGTTTACTCACCAGTGAATATCTGATTTTCCTTTCTGCATCCTACCTGATAAACTTTAAATTCAACCATTTTCTTGCTGGTAGCAGTGTTTATCTCTGCTGATATTTACTCCCCTGCCTACTTTTCTTTCCTTTTCCAGTCTGACTACTTCATTTAGCTTTCTGCTTGCCAAACTATATGACTTATATAGTTGTCATAAAATAACAACATGAACCAAATTTTAAATGTCTATTATGAATTTTAAACCCACGGCTCTATGCTGTGTTTGTATAAAGGAATCTGATTGTTGCTTAGTTTTGAGGAAAATACGAAACAAAACTAAACTCAATTAGTCTGTTCTAATGACATAGGTTATTATAAAAGAGAACCTAGCTTTAGACCTCCCTCTGCTTCCCCCACCCCCGTCTCAGTTCTCAGGAGCAAACCCAGGTCCTATACATGCCAGGCAGGGGTTTTACCAAATGAACTATATCCCTAGGCCCTTAATATATAGGTATTAAAATTTAAATATTTCCAGCTTCTGTGGAAAGCATGAGCTTAAAATCTTCAATGCAATCTTAATAAATAATAATCTTAATAAATAATAATCTTAATAAATAATAAGTATTTGGGAGCTTTGGGAATGTTTTCCTTTCATTTTGTGCAGCATCATAGAATTATTTTTCCTCCTATTCAGTTTTTCATATAATGAATTATGAAATAAATAATGAGTCGCCTTCCATTATCTTTAATTCTCTGAAACATTTTAAAATTTACCAAATTACTAGTATCATTGTATTTATTAAAGAGTCCTTTTACCGAGTAATGAAAATTGCAATCGTTGTTTAAAAATACAATTGAATATTGATTCTGAAGGCAGAATTAAAACTACAATGAATTTTACTCAAGTCTGAGAATGAGCAGCCAGATAACAAAGCTGGATCTAATTAAACCTGAGTGGTGCTGTGACGCACTAAGAGGGCAGGCGCCTTTGCCACACCTGTTCTGTCTCTGAACATGGTATGCCTTTGAACAGCACTGTGCTGCTAGAGATCCAGGGAATGAACCAGCTCTAACCACAACCTCATGCTCGACACATTGAAAAACCTTTCTGCATCTTTCACCTAATAGTTGTAGCAGGTATAGGGTCTATATTCCCATTCTTACACATACCACCCTTACTTTGAAAATTGTGAAGCCTTTTTCTTCCTATAAGATAGTGCAGCAATAACTGTGGAATCTGATTCTCTAAAAACATATTAAATAAAGTATAATGTAAAATACAATGTAATATATTATTTCCATTTCTATAGGAAATACACACATACTCCAATGAATAGCAGGGGCATATCCCTCGATGCAGGAGGGGCATCATGTTATAACAGTCTAAACACCAAAGGCAAGCCAATCAGAGCTTCTCTAAGTTTGGGGAGAGAACCTGATCTGGAGTTGAAAGAAGAGCATCAGTACAGGAGGCTGGTAAACCATCTTTTCCACTTTAAGAAGGGAGAGGCTTAAGTTCCACAATGCTAAGGTGGTAGCTTCTGAAGACACATAATGAATAAGCCTACTAGGAACAAGGTATGAGGGGACATTTTTAAAATCCTGCAGCCATGTCTTCCCGGTTCCGCAAAGATCAACTACTGTTTGAATATAGTATACAAGCTTGGAAAACAATTACCTGTATTCTAAGACTCCAGTGAATCCCCAGTTGTCAGCAGGAACACCATGCAGTTTTAGGAAACAGAAGGGGGAAAGTGACAGGGGACTCCTGCTTTTATTTCTGATGGAAATTCTCTTACCCTGCTCATTATAATTATATTTTTGTTACATTTCATGAATAAAATTAAGTAAGGCAATATAATAAAAATGAAAATAAATTAACAGTATGCAAAAGCAAGGTAGTCAGGGGTAAGAAAAAGACATTATGCTAGTTCCAGATGCTTCAGAGTCTCTGCCTTCACCATGCCAGGGCCCTGGTAAATTCAAAATTTATAAAGAGCAAATACAAAAACAATTCAGTGTTTCTCAAAAAATTATTACATTAAGAAAGTAATATTCCAAAATGCATTTGGCATTTAAAAGTATAATTCAATTCACAGCAACAATATGCTACAGCATAAACACTTGACATTTCAGGAAATTATTGTCAATTTATCACCAAGCCTTGCAGCAAAATAATCTTCCACTTTCCCTACTATGTCGCTGGCCAAGAAAATGGTTCTGTATTGTTACTACAAATAGTCCATGTGTTTTAGTTAGCAAGAAAACACAAAACAATGTTAAAAAAAGAAATAAGCTAGAATAACAAACATAATTTATAACAGTAGACTTTAGAACCTTTTCTGTCTCTGTGATTCTTTTTACTTTAATGGGAGTAAAATGGTATGGTAATAACATGCATTCAAAAATACTCAGTAACCTAAATTGTGCTAGATGTAAAGAAACTCAATGTTAGTGGCAAGGCAGACATTTAATCAGTAACCCATATTCAATAAAAGGAGACATATTGCCTGAAAGAGACTAGATAGCTGGTAATTTCAGAAGCAGGGATGTCAGGAGAGATGTTTAAAATCAGAGTAATATAAATTATTTAAGAATTATTGGAGAAACTAATAGGTTGGTGGCCTAACACATGGATATACAAAATCTTGTTCTCAAAATCTTTCACCTTTTAGAGAAACCATTTTTAAATGTAGTACATCTTAGCAAAGGCAGGGTTCTGATCATGGATCCCTGTGTAGGAAAGTAAAACATTCAATAATGGTATTGTAGGCAAAGAGTATTGCAAGTATATTTAAAATAAGTACATGATAATTTTAAGGGAAATTCGTGCTTGTCAATATCAGAAGAACTTAAACTTGGAAAACTGAAGCAAAAACATTAAAGAAAAGTACAGTTATATTTCAGGTATTCTTGAATTCAATCAGAAGTGAGAGACACTCCGACGAAGAACAAGGCAGACACGAGGGTTGAGATTGTTAAAGACTTTGAGGACTTTAAAGTTAGACTAAATATATTTTGCATAATGATGTGGCCATGATCTTATGGAGACCAGAGGAAGATTGTTGTGCTTGGAATAAGCAATGTTCCTCCATAGACTTGTGTATTTGAGAACTGGTTCCCCAAGAGATGAGGTTATGAAATCTTTAGTAGGTGTAGACTTGTTGGAGAAAGGATATCGCTGAGGGCAGGACTTGAGGGTTTATACTTTTACCCCAGTTCCCACTCTCTCTAACTCTGTTTCCTCTGAGTAGATGAAAATATGATCAGACTTCTTCTTGTTCTTGCCACTTTTTATATCTTCCCCACTGTGAAATTCTCTATCCTCTTGGGAGCATAAGGCAAAATAAACTCTCTCTCATGTCACTCTGGTCACAGAATTTTATCACAGAAAAAGTAACAAGGAAAAGTAACTAAGATATTCTGTCCCTTTCTTTCTTTATTTCTTTCTCTCTGGATTTTCTTTTTTTTTTGTCTTTCTTTACTTCCTTCAGGATTTCTTCTTATAATATAAGCTAGGTTTGGATGTAGGATCAACCAGCCATGTTCTCTCATGTACTTTGATAGAGGCAAAGGATACCATGGTCATGTTCCATTCCTACCACTGTCTGAAATGAGTAAGACCATGTTGACAGTAAGGACTCAGGTCATAAGAGTTCTGCCCTACTCAGTGGTCTTATGATGGGTTCCTCTCATGAGGGCTTATGTGGAGGTTATAGATGGCAGGAAGTAGGCTGTGATCAGAGGAAGTAGATCAATGTTGGTACATCTTAGGAGCTCTGTCCTGACTTGGTTCCTCTCTATATCCCTTTCTCCTCTACTTGTCCATCATAGAGCAGTTACCATCTTTGTTTCAGTATGATGTTCATATGGAGATCAGGATTTAATAGATCAATTCTGGTTCATTTAATCTTATTAAAAAATTATAATAGTACTATTTTTTCATTTTAAATTGCTGTTGACCTTTTACATTTGGCACTTAAAAAATCCAAAAATAATATTTTAGCCAGGTGTGAAAACAGCTGAGAGCCTACACAGTCCAAGCTGTCTGGAAACACAGAATTTACTCGTCCCACACTACACATTCCTTTATAACCACAGCATATAATCTTGCTAGGCATTTCTTTTCAGTCTCATATTATAGATTTTGCATTATTTGTGTGCAATACAGTCTCTCATTATAGAACCTAACTGTCTTAAAGTTGAAATACCAAATCCTCCTTGTATATACATTAGTGTTTTAATGATAGTATTATCAATTTGGCAGGATATAGAAAGATCCAAGAGGCAAATCGCTGGGCACACCTGTGCTAGCTTAACTTCTTAGTTCAATTTCTAGGCATAGATTTGAAGGATTTCCCTAAATAGCCTAATTGAAGTAAGGAGATTGATCCTAAATTTCATGGGATTGAATCTTACATAATATAAGAAGGAGGAACCTAGCTGAGCAGAAGCATTCCTAACTTTTTGCTTCTTAACTAATAATATAATGTGACCGGCTATCTCCACAAGTTCCTGCAACCCTGATTTAACTGTCATGATGAGCTGCAACCTTGTGGTTTGAGCCAGAATAAACCCCTTATCCATTAGGTTGTTTTTTTCTCATAGTATTTTATCACAGAAACAGGAAAAGTAACTAACATAGTCTCTTTTCACATCCATCAAACACTTCGGTTACTGGTGGTACACTTAGTGAAATAATGCATTCTGAGATACAAAATTGCTTGTAAGATAACATGGCATTTCACTTGTATTTTAATGAATAAAACTTGCCTTAGGATCAGAAAAGACCTTATAGACCAGGCAGCAATAACACACACCTTTAATCCTAGTAGCCACACTAGCTTGCCGTAGAAACTAGGTGGTAATAGTGCATACCTTTAATATCAGAACTAGAGAGGATTATAAAAGGGGAGGATATAGCTCTCAGACTCAGTCTCATTCTGAGATTCCTGGAGGCCATTTCGGACTGAGCTTGAGGTAAGAGCCAGTTACTGATTCGTTTTCCTTTTTGGATATTCAGGTTGAATCCCAATTTCTCTCTTTGAATTTTTTTAATAGTGCTTCAGCTTTGGTCACTGGCTGTCAGTGCTTTATACTATAGAAAACTGTTCTGATCTGCACCAAAGTAACAAATGGCAAATATTACTGATTACTTTCTAACCCTCCTTGTGGAATTTGAAAGATGTGCAACACACAAATGTTGTGTTACAGAGTATATCTAGTGAGGCCTGCCAACATAGGTGTATTATACATACCTTGGGAAGCCTGTTCCGCAAGACTGTCTTCCAGAGCTCGGATCAGAAGCCACAGAGCAGTGAAGGAACTTAAGATAGCTCTTGTTCTGAGGTAAAAGGCTCACAAGCGTGCTGTTACAGTCATGTCTCTTTATTGTTCTGCCTCTGTTCTAATTCTCCTGTGCTAATTCTAATTCCTCCTAGATTATATTTCCCCTCTGGCCTAAAAGTTATTCTGTTACAGGAAGTTAGAAGCAATAATTATCTCTTATTGGTCAAAAACACATTCCTATGGGTAAGCAATAAGGAAATGAGCCATTTACCATGTCACCACAAGATTTCAAGGTTTCAGGAGTAAGACTGTGATTGGAGCCCAGTGGCACAGTGTCCCTTAGGTCTTTTATCAGCTAGATTTAGCAAGTGAAGAATTGGCATGCTTTTCTTAGGGTGCTTTGTGTAGCAACCATGGTTGGACACCTGCTACTCTGACCTTGTGCGAACTCTAAAGTGTTAAAATTATTATCTTCTTACAAAAAGCATTTAGTCAGTTTGAACCTGATCTGAGGTAAAAAAGAGTTAAGTGTGTGTAGTGAGTCTAAGAAAAAAGAACAAAGCAGGCTTTTTATTGTCTACAGTCCTCATGGGACTATAGACCTAGTTATGAAGCATAAATCAAAATTATACAGATAACTGAGAAGACAACTTTCTGACCATTCATGGACATGTGTGCCCAGAAGACTGAGATGTAATCATGAGATTGCATGGACACATGACATAATAATGCATGAATGGGAAAATATCATAGATGTTATTGCACAAGTGAAATTACATATGGAAGCAACAGTTTCCAGAGTCAGCCTTGCTAATGGGGTACCCCATCAGGGAATACTTCCTCTGGTGGGTTGACATCTGAATTATCAATTGCTATAAGATATAATTGCATCACAGCCTGCAATAGCTCATGACAATAGCTCTTGACAATAAGGATGATGCAGGGATGCTTTAAGTTCAGGGTCTGGTTGTGCTAAGAGCAAGTTCATGGCCGTACTGGAAAGAGTCCTTGCTTGAAAACTCAAGTATGATTGGTATGTAGTTCAGGTAGAGAGGTACAGCATATGACTAAATAATAACAAATCAAAATATCTGTGATATAAAATAAAGTTTCTAGAAAAGGTCACACCTACACTGAACATTCCATGGGGCTGATTAGCTGGTCAGAACCTCATAATTGTGAACAGTTGATATGTTGCAGGTCCAGAGTACAATTATCTTGGGTTTATTTAGTTCCTAAAAAGCAATTAATTGCCCACCTCTGTGTGTGACCTAACATCTTTGCATAGATTAGACAAATCCTTTTGTGATCTATGAACTCAGAACACGAAAATTACAAACAAATATAGTAATACAGTCCTGTAGTTGAGATATTCCCCCAACCTGATGTTTTGCCAATATATATGGACTCTTAAATTATTTATTTTACATCTATTCCTCAGTTTCCCCTCCCTTTTTTCCTCCCAGTCCCTTTATCCATTCCCCTTATGTGCTCCAACATCCACTCTTTTTTGTTTTTTGTTTAAAGAAATAGCAGTTCTTCCATGACTATCAACAAAACGACATAAGAAATTGCAGAAATACTAAGCACCTCCCATGTATTAAGGCTAGGCAAGGCAACCCAGAATGAGGAGTAGGATCCCAAAAGCAAGTAAAAGATTCAGAGATAGGCCCTGCTCCTACTGTTAGGAGTCCCACAAGAGGACCATGCTACACAACTGTAATTTATATACAGAGTGCCTAGGTCTTCCCCATGCTGGCTCCCTGGTTGTTGCTTCCATCTCTGTGAACCTCTGAGAGCCCAGGATAGTTGGTTCTGTGAATATTCTTGTGATGTCCTTGACTTCTTTGGCTCCTACAATCCTTTCTTCCCCTTCTCTGCAGGATTTCCCTAACCTGCCTAATATTTGGCTATGGGTCTGCATCTGTGTCTATCTGTTGCTGGATGAAACCTCTCTTATGAGAATTGGGCTGGCCACCAATCAATGCACATGAAAGAACATCATCAGGTATTTGAAGTGTTTTCACTTATGGCTTTCTCTGTTGATTATTATAAAAGTTGCAGGAAACTAACACCACTTTAGAAGATGGAATTTGAGGTAACTTGAATCTGTGTTCCCAGTTTATAGTCACTGCAGAATACATTTTTTTTTTAAATTTGATTTCAGGAAAAAATTGTATTTTGAATTTAATATTGATAGTAGTATGCTGTATGGCAGTTGTCATGTCTCCCTGATCATTCTAATAATCATATCCAATAATAAATTTTAAGTAATAAAGATCTGATGCACAAAAAATAGTAAAGGTAAAATTGGTAAGTATAAGTTTATATGTATGTATATATATGAATATATATATTTTAAACAAATGTTACAGTGCAGATTGAAAATACAACATTGAATACATTCTGTCAAAGTTTAAATTTAATTAATTATTTCATATTTTAGTCTATGCACATCAGACTCAACAATGACCTAAATTTAAAGGTCAATGACTGTTTGTACATATTAAATGCATGTGTATGCATGGATGAACACAGGTAACTAGATGAGAGGTTCATGTGTGTATGTATCTAGATGCCCTGTTATTTGAGGAGTTGATAACTTTATTTTATAGATTCTCAGTCTACCTTGGCCTCTTTGCCTGAATCTAATTTTCCCACACCCCTCCCAGTTTCTCTTCCTCAGACTTTTCTCTTAGACTTCTTCTGAGTTCCTATATTCCTTCTTTAATAGGTTAATATATTTAATCCTGTAGAGTCAAATCCTGCTGATCCTGCAGGCATTCAGTCTCTTTAAACTGAATTTTCTTCCTTACATGTTTATTTTCCAGCTTAGTTTCCCAGGGTATTTTTATTCCCCTCTTTCACTGATGCTTGGTGGGTTTCTTGTGTCTAACTCTTGTGCCAACTGGAGCATGGAGGCCTAATGCATTGAACTTTGAGCAATGGGGAAGAGCCTCCTGAAATTACAAGACAGTAACAGTGGGAAACAAAGGCAGGACTTTAACAGTACATCAAGGACTGGGTCAGCCAACTAAGATCATTTGCAGTGAATATTTGACATGAATACGTTCAGGCCTTGCCATAGCATGATTCTACTGTACTGATCAGTAAAAGCAGTGACCTTTTCTACTGTCAAGTGCCAAGCTGCTAACAGATCCAGTTGCTCGGCTCAGACATTTATAAAGGGTCATGCAGAAGTGCATTGTTTGTTAAGATGATCTTCTCAAGATTGGCTAAAATTATCACATCATTGTAGAACTTGTTTTATGACTGTCATCATTTATATGCATCTTTCTCTCCAGTGTTTTTCTTCCGTTCAATAGATATTTTCAACATTTCCCAATGATGGTCTCTTGAAGATGCGACTGTCTGAGGTTAAAACCCTTAATAGAAATAAAAGGATATTCTGCATGCTGACTTTTAGAGTGTAACTCACACTATGATCCAATGGATTGTGCTTAATTCTGTTTCTACCAGTCTCTAAAATGAAAAGCCAAAGTAGCTCTGAGATTTCCTTAAAATCACTATTGATATTATATGGACTATAATAATACGTACATAAGTTCATTGGTAAAGAAAAGTTAATCTAGATAATTTTTCATAAATAAAAGGATTGATATTAATATTTTTCTGAACATTTAATTTAAGTGTGTGTAAAAAGAAAAGGGAACTGCTTAAAGTGTGTACCATAGACTGTTGTTGGATAAACATTTTATATACTGTAAAAATGTGTATCTGCTTAATGTGCCCGCTGATAGGATTAATAAAAAGTTGAACAACAGTTACTCGATGGAGAGGATAGATTGGAAGTCTAGGCAGAGAGAGGAACCAAAAGGAGGAATCCAGACAGGGATTTTGCCCGCAGACTTGGGAAAGTCAAATGTGTTGTACTGAGTAAAAGTAAAGAATCATATGGCAGAATGCAAATTTTAAAATACGGTTTAATTAAGTTATAAGAGCTAGTTGGAAACAAGCCTAAGTTAAAGACCAACCTTTCATAATTAAGAATGTCTCTATGTCATTATTTGTAAGCTGGTGGTCCTGACAAAAAGAGTACAACTATAATAGAATAAGTAGATCCATAGGTATTTCCAGTGTGTAAGAAAAACATTATTCTAACTGCTGAATAAATGTCCTGGACTTTTTTAAATAATATTAACAACCTGCCAGGAAAATGTGAAAAATTATGTGAAATAACATTACTGAATTTTGTTTGTAAAATTCTACAAAGGATGGATGTAGAATGCAGACATCTGTGACTTTGAAAAATAAAGGGTTTGGTGTTGAGACAGGTACATGCTATTAGTATTCAACATGTGCACCATATCAAAATTTGAAGGAAAAACTCAGAGGGACATGAAAAACATCAGAATAAAATGAGAAAAAAAGGTGCTGTGAGAGACAGGAAGGTACCTCAAGGAAAAAGTGATTGTGAGAGTCTCTATTTATTCTTTTCCAATTAATTTTATAGAAAAGTTTTACATTTATATAGGGAAGGATGATTCCAATGGCTACTTACTTTAAGACTACCTCTAGGACCTCAAAACTCAAGCTGTTCTTGCCTTTCCCATGAAGTCTGGCAATAATGATCATAACAAATACTATGTTGATGGTTTAGCTCACGATGAGCAAGGAACTATAGTATTCAACTCACTCTCTATTGTTGACTGTTTAGTTCTAGCAACAGGAGAAACAAGTTGTTCCTGTGTAGAGAAAACAGACAAGGCTTAAAATAACTCCAATAGCTGATATATGAGAACAAAAGTACCAATTCCATGTAATAACTTTTGCTCATAAATCTGTGCTTTCAGTCCATCTGACAAATTATATTACTTGGTAATACAGAGCATCACTGAGCTCTAGTGAGCAGAATGAAAATAAAACTTCTGCCAGAGCTCTGTAGTTTGAAACTTATTTCTCTGTGTTTTAAATGATTCAATGGATGAACATGTAGTGACTTAAAAGTGGGAAAAAAGAGGAGAAAAATTATCTAGTTTTTCATAAGAAATAGTAAAAACATTTTCTTAATAACATCATTGCATCATTATCTTTTATTTAATGTTTTAATTACAAATTTAGAATAAAAATATGTATATAGTGAGTCTTAAATGTATAAAACATAAAAATTTTAACCTTACTGCTAAAGTAGATTCAATGTGTTACATAATTTCACTGAAGCAAATTTTGATATGAAAAGATTTGAATTTGTAAATTGGGAGCATGGTTACCTTGGGGGAGGGTTAAAGAGGAGAGAGGAGAGGCAGAGAGGGGTGCAGAGAAAAATATAGAGCTGAATAAAAATGAATAAAAAAGTAAAAAAAGATATGAATTTGTAAAATAGTTATTTTCTAAAATCTATAAAGCCATTGTAGTTTGATTTATCATTTGTTTTTAGAAACCCCCTAATTTAAATAACTATACTAAATAGTCACATATATAAGAGAAAGATATAAAAATATCCCATAATAAATTATATATTAAATCATTATTAATCCTCATGATTTCTGATTTTTACTTTTTATTTTTATTTTTTGAGTAGGTGATTTCTTTATATAACTGTGTATATTTGTTTTATAAATTTTCTTTATATAAATAATGACATGTCAGTGTGAATCAAATATTATTTTCTAAGTCATTGTTGGAAGATGACTGGGATGGTGACGATGAGAGCAGTAATTTTAGGTATCAGTCAAACTTAGATCATTGCACAAGCATGATATTGGCATCTCCCTTTTGATAAATAAATAGTCCACTTAAGAATTTTTATGAATTTTTTTCTCTTAAAGTGATTTTGCTAAACTAATGACTGCCATTATCTTTCAACCAGAATGCTTAGGGGCTCACAGTACTGAAGAAACACCTAAGGAGCCTTTCTGGGTCTGACCTAGGATCTCTGAATATATGCTATAAATGTGTAGCTTGGTATTCTTGTGGTATTCAGTGTGAGCAGGGGCTGTAAATGACTCTTCTGCCTGCTTTGGGGACCTTTTTCCTCATTTTGTGTTGCCTCGTCCAGTCTCGATATGAGGATATGTGCCTGGTCTTAATGTAACATGTCATGCTTGGTTGATATCCCTGGGAGGCCTGCAATTTTCTGAGGGGAGGAGGAGTAGATCTGGGGGAGAGGGGAGGTACGGTGGAGGGACTTAGAGGAAAAGAATGAGGGGAGGCTGTGGATGGGGTGTAATATATTAGAAAAGAGTAAATAAATAGATATATAATTTCAGCCTTTAAGCATGAAACTTACTTTTATAGTTTAATAATTTTTCTGGGTATAAATTTCAAATTTAATTCATGTCTTTAAGGTATTATTTCAGAGTTCAACAGAATCCAACATTGAAAAGATTCCTTATTGTACATAAAACATAAAATCTATAAGTTTTCAATATTTTCTCCTCATCTAGGTTATTGTTTAGTTCAGAATTACACTTCTATTGCTTCTGTTTGAAGGATATACTTTCATTTCAGCATTTAATGATAGTTTACCCATCATAATACATGAGAAATATTTTTGCCACATTCTTTCATTCTTTTTGTTTCTAAAATGACTGTCTAGAATATAGTGATTCATTGCTTATATGTATATGTTTTCCTTATATTTTCCTGGAATTAAATTTCTTACAATAAGGGAGAATTTCTGAACTGCTGACATCAATTTATACATTATTTGTATCCATTTAAAAATATGACAGTGCCAATGCTGGGCATGTGGTTCAGTCAGAAGAGATTTGATGGCAGATACAAAGCCCTGGTTTTGATTGATTTGATCCCCGAATAAGTGGACATGGAGGTGTAATATTGAAACCTTAGTACTGTGGGTTTTAGGCAGATGGATTACAAATTTAAGGCCATGCTTAACTAAAGAATGACTTCAAGGCCAGCTTAGTGAGATACTGTCCACACACACACACACACACACACACACACACACCCCTCTTGCTTTCTCTGTTTTAGCACCTAGTCTTTAGCATATATTTAACCTTTTTGTATAGTCTTCAAGTACAATCTCTGTCCATGTTTTCCTCTTAATGATTTAAACCTAAACTTTATATAGAATTGGGAAAGTGATTCAAGAATATAGTCTCTTGAGAGCTGGGTATTGTTTCAAACAAAAGAATATGGATTGACCATTTTGTCTGTATTTGTAGGATCAGCTCTCTCAGTGTCTTTCATTTTTTTGTTTAATCTCTCTTTTAATATTTTATTGATTTTATTGAGCTCAACAATTTTCTCTGCTCCCCTCCCTGCCTATCCCTCCCCTTCAATCCTCTCCTATAGTCCCCATGTGTTGTAGGAGACCATTTGTTCATTTCCCAGCTATGGAAATAACCACACAGAAACTGTATTAATTAAATCACTTCTTGACCAGTTAGCTCTAGCTTCTTATTGGCTAGCTTTTACATCTTAATTTAATCCATTTCCAGTATTTTATATTTTACCATGAGGCTTGTGGCCTACTGGCAAGGTTTCAGCGTGTCTGTCTCTGGCAGTAGCTCCATGGCTTCTCCCTGACTCTGCCTCCTTTCTCCCAGCATTCAGTTTAGTTTTCCCTACCTAGCTCTCTCCTACCCTATCAGGCTAAGCCAGTTTCTTTATTAGCCAATGGTATTCACAGCATATAGAAGTGAATCCCACATCCCCTACCCTTTTCTGTTTAAATAAAATGGAAGGCTTTTTCTTTAACATAGTAAAATTACATGTAAAAAAAGATATCAAGAATTACAGTTACAACATTTATATCTACTTTATTTTTATCATGACTAAGGAAAAATATAACTAAAGCTATCTATTCTTTAACTCCATCAAAGACTTCAGAAGGATATAATGTTACCTAAGTAAACAGGAAGTACATTGTAAACAACTCCCAAAACTCTAGAATTGACAGAGATTTTTGCTAACTGGACAGTCAGATAAAGTGCTTCTGTACTGTTGAGGCATCCATCATTAGCCTACTGACCTATAGTATCTGACAGACTTTTACATGAAGCAAGAAATTTTAAAGACAGTTCTGCCTATATTGGCAGTTTGTCAGTCACTTTCTTCTGTGTTCTGCAGAAAGTCTTTCATGAAGCAGGACCCCTGAAGGACTGACTGTCTTACCTTCTTTATACAACTTTAGCAGTCATTTTTCCATGGGTCCTGCATATCTAGTTCACACAGCATACCATCAAGCACTTCAGGCAAGAGCAGTTTTATGACCAAATGGCTAACAAACTCCATAAAGTGCCCATCTTCCTCTTGAAGTAGCTTGGTGTTACCAGGAGCAGATGTGTCTCACTGTCATGAAAATTCCTAAATTCTTAAAAACATTTCAAATGCCATATTCTGTAGTCTTAGAAAAGTTTGAAGAATGCCTATCCATTTGAAATACATATCTGTCTACCTTGAAAATCTAGCTAACATGACTACAAGCTTGACTATATAGATGATTATCTATTAAACTATAATTTTTAATTATACATTACATTTTTAAAGGAGCTACACAAAAACAATACCTTAATCAAGAGCAGAAATATACACATAACAAAAACTGACCTTAAATTTGTATCAATAAACCAAGATCCATACAGATGATATCTCTATATCATATCCCCCTTTAAATGTAAACAAATATTTATAGACAATATTTGGAAATATGGGCATAGTTTTCTCCAAACTGCTTCCTGTTTTTGTTAGTAATTTTTAGGGGTGTTCATGGTGACTTTTCAGGGGATCTTAGTCCATCAAACCACATTAGTCTGGAATTAAACCCACAGGTTCTCATCTTATGTGGAAACAAAAGCAAAACCTCTTTTCTAAAGGAACATATCCTTAGACTCAAATTCTGAAGTCAAAATACCTTTATGTTGGTTTAACTTAGCAGCCAATACAAAGAAATGCCTCTCTGTACTTAGCTTCTTCACAGTCAAAATTTCAAAGAAAACAATTAACTCTTTACATATTTTTTATAATCTTTCTATGAATGTCTATACTCTATTTCTTTAAAGACCTTTTTTAAAAAAACTTTTCTCCTCTTTCCCAAGCCTACTATTTACTCAGGAGATCTTGTCTTTTACTTTTTCCCATGTAGATTAGATCTATGTATGTCTCTCTTAGAGTCCTCATTGTTGTCTAGGCTCTCTGGGATTGTGATTTGTAGGCTGGTTTTCTTTGCTTTATTTTTAAAAAACATTTATGAGTGAGTACATATGATAATTGTCTTTCTGTGTCTGGGTTACCTCACTCCATATGATGTTTTCTAGCTCCATCCATTTGTTCGCAAATTTCAAGATGTCATTATTTTTCTCTGCTGTATAGTACTCCATTGTGTAAATGTACCACATTTTCCTTATCAGTTCTTTGGTCAAGGGGCATTTAGATTGTTTCCAGGTTCTGGCTATGACAGACAATGCTGCTATGAATATCGTTGAGCACATGTCCTTGTAGTATGACTGAGCATCCTTTGGATGTATACCCAAAAGTGGTATTGCTTGGTCTTGAGGAAGGTTGTTTCCTAATTTTCTGAGAAATCACCAAACAGATATCTGAAGGGGTTATGCAGCTTTCACTCCCACCAGTATTGCAGTAGCATTCCCTTTTATGGGGTCCTGAGTTACTACTAGATTTATCAGTACAAGCTATTCGGTCTAGTCAGGATGAGAACCTAGAATCTCCACACTTTCAGCTCTTTGGCGCTGCTGAAGGCTACATTCATATCTGTCTTCTTTTTAATTTTTTACTATCAAGGAATAACACTTCTAAAATATGCTTGTTTTGGGGTGACTTTTAGAGACAGCCTGGCCACGGTTCAGAAGCTCTCACTCTAATCTCGTCAGATAATCTACAGCACATTTCATGAGTTCTCTGTTATTACCACCGGAAAAGTTTCCTTCTATTCTCTCTTTTATATGTTATTCTCTAAAACTTGATATTATTTATCTTACTGATAGCCTCTGAAATGTTTTGTCATGTACTTTTCTTTTTTTTAAGTTTTTATTTTTTTAATTAATTTATTTTTTTATTAAGTACACAGTGTTCTGCCTGCATATGTCTCTGCAGGCCAGAAGAGGGCACCATATCTCATTACAGATGGTCGTGAGCCACCATGTGGTTGCTGGGAATTGAACTCAGGACCTTTGGAAGTGTAGCCAGTGCTCTTAACCTCTGAGCCATCTCTCCAGCCCTGTCATGTACTTTTCATACATATGTGATCTTTCTTGGTATTCTATTTTAATCCATGTTTAGCTTTCCTAACATATAATAATTTCAATAGTTTATTGAATAAAATCACATTTCCTCAGGACTATGTTATCCACAAAAGAGCAGCATTATAATCAAGATTGTACTTTTGTTTATACATACTTGTACACATGTCTAGATACCATCTGTGTATGTGAATATATAAATACAGTGAAGTCCAGATGTACAGTTTTACATTCCCAACATGAGTACCAAAATGAAGTAATGATATGTACAAAGATATTCAGAGATATCCTAAAAAGTTTTGTTATTGGAAACTTGATTTAAGAAAGTATATTCCGTAGGTTTTATAAAAGTTCTAAAAGGAAGTAAAGTGCCAAAGATACTAGCAAATATAGTTTGCACTAAAATCTGTAAAAACTAAAATAGAAACAAGCTTGTAATTAAATGTTTACATTGGTATAGAACATCTCAAAGTTGGCAACAGCTAGGTTAAGACTTTAGAAAGGTTTTGTAACCTGAAGACCATTCAAACAGAGCACATAAACTAATCAGTTTAAATACATATTGTTAGATATTTTAATGTAACAAATGGGGAGCTGGTTTCCTGATTGGGCGTAGAGAATACATAGATATTTGTCTATATTTTATGCTTAGGAACTTATTAGAATATTTAATAGTGTTTTGTTAATAGTTAATGACTCAGAAACTTCATCAGCTTTAAACATGTTAAAATTTCTGTAATATATGGTAGCTTCTTCATGTACAGGTAGAAACACTGCTGAACAATCCTTTGTTAATTTAACCCACAGGAAACAAAGTCTATTGAGTGTCTTCACTGAATGAACCGAAGGGAATCCATCAAAAGACACACATAGCATCTGCAAACATAGGGGAATACAAAGGATACAAGAACAAGCATCTCAAGGACTCTGTTTGTTTAGGCTTGGCCTCTCCAAGATTTAGCCATAGCCAGAGCTCTTGCTGGAGAGGCTTAGCTTAATGCACTGCCTAATGGCTTGGCTCTTCAAACCCGACACACTCCATTACTGCGCATATGTTATACTGCCTGGGTACAGGCTATGAGACAGAGCTGCATCAACAGTCACATCCTCAGCCCAAACAAGCTGAAAAATTAATGCTGCAAAGGGAAGAGCAGCACTCTGAATCAACACAATGTACTTATTATCTGTTCCAAAAAAAAAGGGATATCAAAGGGGCAATGATGAAGCATAGAATATAAAAGATAAAAGCTCTTTTGGAGTGGAATACATTAATAGAAGTTGTAGGTTTTCCACCCAAAAATGTGCATTGCCATAAGGTATGGGAAATCACAGTTTTCTTTGTCCTCTGTCACTCATTGACCACCTTTCCTGTTAGTGACCTTTATAGATTGAATGAAATTCTCTAGTCAAGGTGAAATAGAAGCAGAGGGTAGGAGATACTCCATCATGTCAATTAGTATGGAAGCCCATAGGGGAATCAAAGCATGTTCTTGTTATTAATAATGCAATATGAAACTCATTATGTAGGATTTCCTTGGAATAGAATCAATGTGCTATTTGAGTTTAGCAATGGGAAAACAAGGAACAAATCCAATTGTTCTCTCTGCTAACCTGGTAATGTCACATTGCACTCTTTACAGCTTGGCTGTCGGCCCTCCAAGAGCTAAATTGATTCATGCACTGAACCTTATAGAGTAAATTGAGATGGTCAGGAGACATGGAACAGAAATGCCTCTCATACTAATCATGTGCTTGTTCCTTCTAAGAGTACACATTTTCCCCAGTATTTCTAATCACATGGTAATGATGTGTAAGTGCTGTCCATTGCAACAGAAGTCCCATTGTGCTCCTGCCACTTACTAGGTTCTCAGTGAAAAAGTGGTCACCAGAGTAGAAAATGGTTTGTACCAGGAACGAGCATCGGCTGAAGTGGGGTTTTCAGAACTTTCATAGGTTCTTGAGGCTTAAAGGTTTAAGCAAACTTCATCACAAATGCAACAAACCATGCAATGGTAGCAGATCTGTGTGACTACATACAACCATGTGCTGTTTAGGATGCAGAAAAAAATATTCTGCTTAGTTTTAAATGAATTATCTTCAAGGGTTATCTACTGGTAAGTTGCTTACTCCCTAGTGGAAGGATCCATAGTCCATGTATTACGAGCAGCGTAAACTAAATTCAGTTAGAAAATGTGGAGACCATAAATTTGGGAGGTGGATGTTTTAGAAGGGATTGGGATGGTTTGGGGAGAAGTACGGGGTGGCTATCTCAAAGAATAATTGTATACATATATAAAAATATTCCTTAAAGATATAAATAACTATGTTTAAAAGAGACTTCATAAAATGTATTTTTTTCAACAACCATTTGCTGCTTAGAACCAGTTCAAGTCTACTTGCTCTTTAGTTCCTGTTATAGCATGACAGGTATCATTATATAGTAAAGAAAAAATAATAACTGATATCAAAGAAGGTTATTGTTTATTATTTTGTTAAAAGAATTTCTGGGACATCTCCACACTACCTTCTCATTATCCTTCAAAATATGATCCTTCCAGTCAGGAATATTGGCAATCTTATCAGGTTGCTTACACAAATAGCTTAATTATTACACATAGGAAATTTTGTATTTACATGAGAGTCCTCACAATTTATGCTTTCACAGTTACTTTGAGATGAAAGATGAAGTGGCATAAACAATTAAAGTCAGCTAATACACTTTTACTGAAGTTTAGAAAGCAGAAAACTCAGAGGGTAAAAGGCAAAATTCCAGTTATTGCATGTAATTAACCCAAGATTAAGAGAATTATTTTTCCTTTTGCACTGTGAAAGCTTAGTGATGCTTTAATTAATTTGGAGGCATTGAGCTTAGAGAAAATTATAGGCTTTCAGGAAAGCTAACTCTGTGAGACAATTTCATTAGTATAGATTTTCAGACACTAAGCCAGAGATATAATAATAAAATATAAGACTTGTAATGTGGATCTCTGCAGTTGAGAATTTGTACGCTATGTGTGAGTCCCTATGTTCAAGTCTCCATACCAGCAAAATAAAAAAAAAAATGAAAATAACATTATAACGTGCAGGTGATTTCATAATCACTTTGGTATGAATTACCAAAGGAGATAGAGACTGCTCCTTACATATTCATCACATTTAAACAGTTAACAAATATGTCAGAGTACTTACTCTTCACATTCAAGGGTGTCTTCTATATCCCAATTTTTCAGAAGAATAAACAGAATCTTATGGAAGGAATATAACGGATGATGTTAGTGAGATGTAATTTAACCTAGGACGCTGGAATCACTGAGCTTATTTTAACTTTATACACAAATCAAAGAGACTAATTAAAAAATAAAGGTTGTGGAAGATGACTGGTCAGAGAAATGTATAAACATAGAAATGCAAAGTATATGCAAATAAAATTGAAGAAATGTGCAATTTCTCAGAAGCATTGAAAACAAAATAGAGTTATCAGCCACTAAGGGAGTGTAAAGTGTGTGGATTGACACTTGTCACTCTCAAATACCAAAAGATAAAGACTGATCTCATTGAAGAACAGAAAGAAAAAAGGATGAACTATCCTACGGGTGCTTTTCTTCCTCAGGAGGGCATCTTCATGGATGAAAGACAGCTCAGGAAACCTTGCTTGGTTCAAATGCTGGTGGGCATCATTGGCATGAAGCTGGGTAACACCATGCTATCCTCCTCCAGAGTCGGGTAAATCCCTACTCAAAGGGTGGTGTGTATACAAGGTTTAGTGCATATATTTTGAATAATTTTGATATTAATATTATACAGTTCAGCATCAGAATTTGAGTCTTGACTGCATAAGCTATTCATAGGATGTCACTAGCCAGTTCCCCTACGTTTTACACATGGGTTTGAAGAATTTCCTGAATCATGGATTTCTCAGTACTGATTTCTTGATTCAGTAAGCAATGGTACTGTTCAGGAAATTGCATGTTCAGAGATTAGAAGATCATCTTTTGGGTTATTAATCAATACTAGAACAATAATAGTGAAATGCATGTCTTAAACCTCATTCTCTAAAACTGAAGCCAACACTGCTGTCCCCTGCCAAGAATCAAGTAGTCCTGGATGGACTTGTCCTCCCGCTGCTGCTGTATCTCTTTGATCTTGTACCAGCTACCCAAAACGAAACAATTCTGAAACATTGGTCTCTCCAGTGTTTTAAGTTTGCATGTTGCTTTTTCCACTCGTTGTGTTTAATTTGAGTGTGACTTAAAGTTTCATCATGCCACTGAAGCAGTGTCTCCTCACGATAACTGCTGAACACTTCTCATACCCTTGAAACTACGTGATGCCACTGTTTACAACCTCTGTCAAGACTTTGGATGCATTTGACTCTTCCTTCCAGAGTCTCGTTTCCTGCTTATTTTCAGGGAGCTATTTCCTATTTCCCTTCAATTTCATCCCCTTAGGTTATTTCTGTCTCATCTCATTTTTCTGCTCCACTTTATTTTTTTCTGCAATTGCTGCTATCCTTTAGCTTTCAGCAATTTATGTTGCAGCATTTACCTAGCTGAACTACAAGGTAAAGGCAAAACCCATGCTATACTGTGTGGCAGAGAATCCAGAAATGCATTCAGTTGGTCTCTTACGAAGTTTAGCATTGGAAAATATGGATGTGTTAATTCTTTGTGAGTTCTATGATTTCAGTGTGTTTTCTTAATAATTGGTAAATGGGATGACTGTAACTTTCAAAGGGACTGATGGAGAGAGAATGTTGTCCATTGATCTTCTGCTTTCTGCTATTGTGAGGACTCAATTGAAAGATTTCTTGGCCCACAAAACATGAAAAGTCAGTTTTTCTTTATTTATAGATTCATTATCCTTTCTCAGAAATTCTGTAGGTCAGCACAAATAAGACAAGACCAGCTCTTCAGAGATTTGGAGAGTTGCACAGCTATGTGCATTTTGATTATAAATTATCACTAACATTCATGTTGAAGAAATTGCTCAGTAGGTAAAGTGCATGCTTTGCAAGCGTGGAACCATGAGTTTGATTCTTAGAACCCAAGTAAAGAGAGCACAGCATGATTTGTGTTTGTATTCTGAGCATTGTGGAAAGGGTGATAGACATACATAGGGGCCTCAATTAATAGCTAGGGTCGCATACTTGACAAGCTCCAGGCCAGTAAAAGAGTCTGTCACAAAACCCAAGAAGTGGTTAATCATATGCTGTGCTTTTCTATAGGGAAGACTACTTCTCTCGCTGCCAACATTCCTTAATAGCCAGTAGTGCTTTGTTTAAAGTTGAGGACACCTAGGCTTTTCCCTGTTCACATTAGTATGCCTAATGTTGTCCTTGCTCAGCTCATGTTTGGGCACTCATGTTGAATTAGTTTATGAGTGAAGCATATGAAATTCCTAGGAGAAACAGTGTCATAGTCAACTCCCTGATCCTATGACTCTTACAAAGTTTCTGTGCAGTCTTCTGCAATGGTCCTTGAGCCTTAAGAGCTAAAGATGTTTTGCAGATGTATCCTTTAGGACTGGACTTCTTGAAAATTTACATGTAAGTACCAATAAAGAAGCTTAGCAGGTTATATTTATGTAATTAGGACTATACTTATATCTAGATATACATATAAACCATACGTGTATATAAATATATATCATACACACATATAGTTTTTTAACAACAACTCATGAAAATTGATATTATGCCTTTAAAAAAATAGCAAGGAGGGATATATGGAAAATTTTTGTAGAAGGAAAGAGAAGGAGAAAATGGCATATTACATCTCAAAAAAAAAGAGTTAATTAAAATAAAAATAAAACAAGGACATGAAAAACAACTTCTGAGGTTGCTCTGTGGCCTCCCAATATTTTTGAATGTGTATACAACTCTTAATATACATGAATAAACATAAACAATGAATCACTAGACAAAGATGAATCCTCCTCATCTTTTAGACACTATGGTATAATTGCTTGATGAATTGTTATCTTTCTGAACATTCTAGAGGTCATGGTGGATGGGATCTTCCAAGTGAAGAAACTTGTTATTGGGAAAATATTATATTTATTTCAAGATATTGTATTTTATTCACACTTTATCAATAGTCCATGGTACACAAATATAGAGTACTGTGGTCTCATTGAACTTCATGCTTCTTATTTGAAATATGATGAACATTATAATAATTAGTAAAAGTTTGCAAAGAATTTAGATAGCCAATGAATTAAAAAAACTACCATAACCAATGAATATAACATACCTAACAAAAGAAATATTAATAACTGACCACTTGTTATTGATCACCATGTCTACCTGAGCATAACTAAGAGTTGGTTTACGTAGATCTTGGTAAAAAAGAAATTAACAAGGATGAGGTCTTTCCAGGATGTTTTGGGCATGCCAAGGTCTGCATTACTTTCACAAGGTGCTTATATTCCCAGGTTGGGATGTTACAGAAATACTTAGATTTTTGGCTCAATCATTATACCACAGTCCTCACCTGTTCTTTGGTCTCAGACAAGATAATAAATCTCTGTACCTGAGGGTTTTTTTTCAATAGTAATCACAGTCAGTAGTCATGTCTTGCCAAAGACTAAAGTGTTTAAATCGTACCAAGTGATTAATGTAGTGTCTGGAATGTGTGCAGCAAATGTAGGTAGTATTATTTCTGCTCTTACAACTGTGTCAGGGCTGCCTGCTATCTTCCTATCTAGACTGTCATTTATCCTTCTGTTTATGGGAAAATAAAATTTCCTACTTCAAGATGAAAAGAATGAGGGATGAGAGGGATGTCTGTCTTACTTAGGTGAAACAAGCAAATGACAGAGTTGGGATTTGTACTTAAGTTGCCATTATTCTATTCCTGTGCTGCTAATATCTCAAAGTCATTTGTTTCTATACCAATGTCACTATCCACAGCCTTCTCTAGGAACATTTTATTTTATAATCTTTGCAAATATGTAACTTTTTTAGCATTTACAAATGATGTGTAACCACTCCTGAAGTTCAGAAAATACCACTTCAGGAGAATTGTCAGTTGCTCTTTACAAACACACACCCTAACTCATGAAGTTAGTGTGGTGATTCTATTTTATAAGGAAGCAGAGCTTTGGTATATGAAGGTATTCTCATAGTCAGAAAATCGTAGTAATTGGAAAACACAATGTTGATTGAAGATCACAATGTAATACCGTATTGTTGAGCATATTAAATATTCTCCTCCACATCATACTTGGATGAAGAAGTCACAGGATGACCTATACATGACAGAGGATGGGACATGTGGCATTGTCCTCTTGCTCACAATAATGGACCATTTATATGAAAGAATCAAGGCTGAAAGACGAGTTTGCCAAAAGTCAATGCCTCTGTATTTCCATTTCTGATCCTGGTTCCTACTTAAGGCAATGAATAGGTACTCGGCTGAGACCCAAACAGTTCTATAACCTGCCCCATAGATACAAAGTCAACCTACAACTTCTCAAGTAAAAAATTAACTTCAGTGTGATCTCTGTACAGTGTCTGACTTAGACCACTGTTCCCTGTTAATGGACCTTCCAAGAAGAATCAATTCTGTATGGCCTGCCAAGGACTTAAATGAATCAACTTGCTGGGTGAAGGAGGAAATGAGGTGGAAAATGGTAATACTTAACCCTTTAACAGTAACTGTCACAGGGACAGGAGCTCTCTTCCAGAGCACTGTTTACAACATTCAAGTCTCCAGACCATTGAAAATAGTGTCACTTACCATTCTTTCAAAAGGAAAATGAAGGAGACAAAAATGGTTTGTGACCGAGGGAGAGAAAAAACAGAAAAAAAGGAGAAAGAAAAATATGAAACATATAAAATGTGTTTTTTTTGAGAAGAGGTTGTTCAAACTTAAGAAGGCTGGTATAGAAAACACAGCTGTAATTTCAAGAGATTTACTGAGACCATAAATTTGATATTTCATCTTTTCTAATTGACTCTCTCATTCTTTAAAATTGATTCGCTCTTATAAATTAAACAACAAAAAAATTGAGGGGTTTTATTAGTCAAATGCTTTTTGTGGCTTAATTTATGGATCATTTTTATATAGACTAAAGTGAGTGGGTTGTTCAAACAAACATCAATTGAAAAAGCTAGACCCCTTTTCAGAAAGCTTTTCTCTGACCACTCTGTGTCTCTTGCCTCTATATTCATTCAGTCAAGTCTTCTAAAGTCTGTGCTTGCTAAAAGCACTCTGGGCAAGATCAACTTGTAAAATGAATGAAATTACTCATTACTTTCAAGTGTAAGTACAAAAAGTATTGAAAGAATGTTCTAAATAAAGAGTGGAAAATCAACATACACACAGCTAAGAGCTCATCTTAACCTTACCTACAAAACCTTTATCTTCTTTGAAGAATGGAGCCAAAAGGGGATTCTGTGTTTCTTTTCCATGCATAAAAACTGCACACACATCCAACTTGACTTTAAAATAAGTCCAAGCCAATCTTGGATAATTCATTCTGAAGTGTTCTGTAAAAAAGTAAACATTATGTTGTGGTAAGTAAACAAACTCAAAGGCCAAAATGTTAAATGGCTAAAGTGGAATTCAAAACTCATGGAAATCGTTTGTATGATGCATATTCACTTCATTCTTCTGTTTATTCTGTAGAGTTTGCATGCCAAGACCAATTCTGAGTGATTTCTTGGATGGACTGGGAAGGCAGGACATTTGAATTTAGAACTTACAAAAATATTGTTGTGATCAAATTCTTTAATATAAGGCAAGAAAAATCCCCCTTTGATCTATCCCATCTTAACCTATTATATTCCATAGGTGCCTGGATATATATCTGTTGCCATTATTTTCTGGGTTACAGAGAAGGTCATTGTTCTAGCATGTGAAATTTTTTAATTTTTTTATTTTTTTGAATGTATACAGTGTTAGAATATAGTGTACATATGTGTTGTAAGAACCTGTTTGTACAAGTTCCAGAGAAGCATGTAATGAATTCTACTCTGTTATTCTTCATTTTATTCAATTGAGAGAAGTCTCTTTCTGAGCATGGAGTTATTAGTTAATAGGACACCCTGTGGTACTCCCATCTCAGTCCCAACAGCACCAGTGTTACAGGCATGCATGTGGCAATGCTTGACCAAGCAAAATTACAAAATGACTCCAAGCCCATCTTTGTTATACCTTCAAGAATGTATGGAAGGAAAATTATCCTCCAAAATGATCACATTGTCTGTGAAGAGCCAAAACCTATATTTTCTATGTCTTTAGAACTGGAACTTCTCAGACTAAGAAGCTATTATGTAGCCATGCTTAGTATGCAAACTCAGTTTCTAGTGTTTGTAAAAGAAGTACTTTTATCTCTTGTGCTTTCTTGCTAGCTCACTATATAGGAAAGGTTGTTTGCTATATTTTCAAGGGCATGTTTGTTATCTTTCTCAGGTGATGATAGAAATATAATTTCTACAAAGCTGGTACCTTTATAGAAATATCAACTGTACTACAATTAACTAAAGTATAATTATTTAAATAATACAATTTTTAGTTAATAAACTATTTTGACACATGAAAAGTTTGGCTTACTCTTTTTATTTGGTAACTGACGTTTTGGACCACAGTTCAGGTTATTGATATTAGCCAATGCCTTGGCCTACCGATACTAAGTTTAACTACAGATATTAGTCAGGGTTAGTCTGTGAATAACAAGGGAATCTTAGTGTCAGGCTATGTAGGACAGAATACATTTTATTTAAACATGGGACAAGATTCAGGTTCTCCATAAAATAGGCACACAAACAAAGAAATGTGTTCCTTCTAAACTGTGTCATTCTCCTGCATCAGAGCCAATACTACCTGCTTATAACACAAAGTTAGCAATATTTCCCATTTGGAGATCTTATGTTGTCTCCTTACTCAATGCTTATTTTGTTTTGAAAGATTTGGGAATTAAATTCTGGCCCCTGGTAGCCTTAACTGGGTAGTCTCTTCTACCTACCCATCATAATATATCAGCTAAGGGACACACATTATGAAAAGTTAAAGAGAAAGATGATTTACTCAATGTTTCCATTGGGAGGAAGAAAAATAATGAGGTCCACTGACCCCCAAGGGTGTCTTCATGGGTATTATCATGGTGTTGGTGTTTGGGTTTAAATAGATGCAAGAATTATAAGAAACTAAGCAGACCTGATGACAGAGTAGTCCCACCCTCTCCAGTCTCTACTGCAAGGTAGGCTGTCAAATTGTCAACGCAGTATAAGATTTCTTGGGAAACAAGTGCTGTCTCTTTTGGCACTAGAGTTTCACGCTTTCCTTTTCCAAGATGAGATTCCTGGAGGAATTCCAAATCCTTGGAATTTATTGTTTCAATAGTCTCACACTCAAAAAGATGAGCATAAGTTTATCCATTCAAAGGTCACAATTCTTAAAACAGCTTTGCTCAAATACGTTTGGAGCATCAGACAACTATTTAGATAAACCATGTCCACTCTCCACAACAACTGAACACATTAAGTTCTTATTAAATAACTATAATGCAGAAATAAATGTAGACTGTCCATAAACTATATATTTTTTGTAAAATACACAGAGAAGAATTTCCAGGCCTATATTACTAAAAACACTTAAAACATCTGGCAATAACATGGCTCCTAACTATTTCTTGTTTTGCATAAAAATGGACTCAATCTCCCATTTTTAGAGATACCTTCTATATTTTGACCTCTCCACACTTGCACAGAAATTTAAAATATATAAACAAACCTAGTGAAGTGCTTTCTTCTTTTCAAAGTGCTTTAGGATTAACTGTCATAACATTTTATGTCATAGATCCTCTAAGGCAGAGGGTCCTTCTCAGTACATTTGTTTGATCTTTTCTTGTGAACCAACAAAATATTAATACTATTTTATGATACAGCAAAGTGGATATAATAGTGCGTTATACCTGATAACTTAGTCACACAAATTTAAAAAGAACGTTCTGTGTTTTTCTCTCTGTTATTCAGTAACCTGAGATTCTAAGAACCCAAGTATTCCCTGAGATACCCTACTTATTATAGTCCTTCTTCCTCTTTCTGGAAGAGTTGTGGTAAATATTCAAATACATTATGCCATATGATTGAAGAGTAGCAATAATGTTTACCCTAACATTTGTTATTTATTTATCCTGAGTAGCTTTTATAGTAGAGTTTATTATTTATGAAATTTAATATTGAATGCATATTTTTATGAAATTTAAATTAACATAAAATGCACCTTTTAAAAATTTTATGATATCAAATGATTTTGGATTAGAAAACAATCATGATAAACTATTGAAAAACTCCCAAATTTACTCTTTTTTAATATTATATTACAATTTTATTTTTATTGTATGAATGTTTTGCCTGATTTTTATGACTTTGTGCTACACATGTGACTGGGCCTTCTGGAGATCAAAGGAAGTCATCAGTTTTTCTGGGACAGGAGTTGCTGGCAACTGTGATCCACTGTGTGGGTGCTGGGAACTGAATCTTCGTATTCTGTGGGAACAGCAAGTGCTCTGAAATGTTGAGCCATATCTCCAGCATCCTGCACCAAAATTTTACTTCCTAGAGTAGGAGTGAATTTGATTTTTCTGTCTTGCTAAGGAAAAACCTTATATAACAGTAAGAACTTACATACCAGAACAGGTATAAAAAAATCTATTGCAAGAATGAATGACTTTCCTGAACAGTAGTTCACCATGCTGCGCCCACCTCTCCCCTCTCTCTCTTTCTTTCTCTCTCTCTCTCTCTCTCTCTCTCTCTCTCTCTCTCTCTCTCTGTGTGTGGGGGGGGGAGGGGGAAATGGTCTGTATTCTGTCAATTATATTTTAAATAAATGGTGATTGGCCAGTAGCCAGGCAGGAAGTATAGGCAGGACAACCAGACAGGAAGTAGAAGCGGGCCAATGAGAACAGGCGAATTCTGGGAAGGAAGAAGCCCATTCCTCTGCAATTGTGAGCCTGCCACAGAAAAAGCAAGATGTGACTGCCTCTCTGAGAAAGGTACTGAGTCATGTGGCTAACACAGATAAGAAATATGGGCTAATATACATTATAAGAGTTAATAGGAAGCCTGAGCTAATGGGCCAATCAGTTTATAACTAATGTAGACCTCTGTGTGATTTCTTTGGGACTTAACAACTGTGGGAACTGGGAAGGACAGAAACTCAGACAACACACACACTCTCTCTCTTTCTCTCTCTGGTGGTGACAATTTCTCTCTCTGACTGGTGATAATTGTTTTATGGTTCAGTCCATATGAACAACAGAAACCTTGGTACCCATAACAGTGGTTTCAGAAAAACCCCTTCAGCTTCAGCTTTAGAATCTGAGAATGTTCAAGCTTCTCCTGTTGAACCTTGCAATGCTTGCATATAATCATTGCACAATTTAACTTATATATTGGTTACTTATATTTTACAATGGAATTGCTGTATAAACATGTGGTATACTATGTTTTCTACAGTATAATGATAAGAAATGATCTTTTTCACACACTTTTCTTTCTCTGAATATTTTATACATATTTTTGGTTGAATTTCATGCATATAAAACAGAGAATATAGTTGTAGAATATTTCCATTGAAGACTTCAGTCTACTTTTAATTTTTTATTTATGTGTGTATGTCTGTGTGTGGGTGTATGTGTGTAAATCTGAGTGCAGATGCATAGAAAGGTTGCAATGTGGTGTTGGATTCCAAGAAGACACAGTTACAGGAGGTGGTCAAATAAGATACTGGAAATTGAATTATCCTCTGCAAGAGCCGCAAATTTTCTTAAATGCTATGCTATCTATCTAGACCCTGAAAATTACATTAGCAGAAATAACAAAAAATCACATTAAAATGTACGTTTTTATATTCAAGTAATAGTTATAATTGTTTATAGCTAATAATTCTTTTAAAACATATTACAGTATATAATAGCATCTTTTTTGAATGTATCAAAAAGATAAATGCTTGTCGCAGGCATATCCTGCTTATTGTTGGTCAATATGGAAACTAATATTTAAATTTATTTCTTAGAATGCTTTCGTTTTAGTTATGTTGAGGTTATAACTAGTGGTTATTTTTAAACCATGCACATTTGTTTTAAATTGTTTCAATTATTTGCACATTTGATGATTTAATGGTTAGGAGTGCTTTGAGAAAAGGAAAAGTGATGTATTTTGGAAGAATGTGAACATGCACAGTAAAATGTTGAATGGTCTATCATTTATCATGGGCCATTTATAATTATTTTAAAGGTTTTATGACAATAAAAATTCACAGAAAACCTGGCAAACATGAGTTTTCTTTCACAGTCACTACTGCTATGTTTGGTACCCTGATTATGACATCATTTTTGAAATCTTTCTAAGCAATGTTTTTATATATTAGCACAGTACTTTACATATAATAATCCAATCATCACAATTTTTTTTCAATAAGCACCAATAAGCTTGAGGTTAAGAGTTGAGAAGTATGACAGAGATGTTACCTGAAGGGCATATTGACAAGGAGCACTATACCGGTATCAAAGAAGCCATATGTTCTCAAGGGACCTTGACATTCACTGCTCAATGCTGCCTCAATGCATTTCTGAAATTCATCCATGCTTTCCTTAGACATACTTATGGGTCTCCATATAACAGGAATGCCATTCAGAAACAATGGAAATCTGAAAGGATGCCTTAGTAACCTCTTCAGGTTAAAACCTTGAAAAGCAATGGGGCAGTATAAACATCTTATTGAATTTTCCCACATAGGTCCAGAGCTACGATCTCCACTTCAGTGACTCCAGAACAGCTGCTTTATCCACCTAAAACAAGCTTTCCCTGGCACAATAGACCATAACCCTTAAAACCATAATTCACAATGAGCCCTTCCCTTCTTCCCAAAGTTCCTTCTGTCTGATATATGAGCACAGCAATGACAAAAGTAACTAATATCCACCTTGTTTCTCTTCTATGTGTCATTTGGATTATACTTCAATGACATTATATGCTTTACTCTTTCAAGTTAATGCTTAATGAGCTAAGAATTTTTGGAGTGTAAGTACAAAATGTACGAATTCTGCAAGTAATCAGGATATGTCAACTGGGTTGAGAAAGGTTGGAAATTTATTACCTGAATAATTTTGTGTGAAATTCATATGTTGAAATCCTGACCCACTAGTGGAATTAGTATACTTATAGGACGAACTTTGTTCTATAAAGTTTTGTTTTGTCCCTTCTATATGACATCAGATTCTGCTGATAACCCAGAAATGGGCCTTTGTCAGGAGCCAAATCTATTGACACAAGGATTTCCAACTTTCTAATTTCTGGATATGTGAAACGAAATCATTATTGCATAAATCTCTCAGATTATGCCCTAAAAGACTCTAAATCATCTAATATTCCACATATACATATGTGTGAGCCTTGATATGCTACCTAAGTTTTATTGGTAACTAACATTATTTATTTATCTCAGCTCATAGATACAGCTGTATCATCCCAAATATCAGTACTGGGTAATAGAGAACAGGGTAAAGATTTATATATTAATCTGGATTATAGAGTGAAACCCAGTCTCAAATAATGAATCAAACAAACAAGCAAAATGAGTAAAAGAACATAATATCTTTAATGTAAATTATTTTCCTTTGAAGAAAACGATAACTTATGTTTTATTAAAAATCTTGATTAACTATCCAGGTAGCTTTTATCCATTTTTAAATATACTATTTGTTTAATGAGTGATCAATAGATAAAGAAATCTAATAAATTTATCATTTGGCTTTTAAAGCAGAAATCAACCCACAAATTGGATTTCTCAAATTCATGCGGTGTCATTTACTCAGTTGCCTTATGAAATCACTCTGGATATGGGATATACAAGCTAATTACTTGTATTTTTTGAAATATGTTAATTAAAATATGTAATGTTACTTTATCATTCCTTATTCCATATTCTTTATTGTTTTAGAGAAAATTTATTTCACTAACTCTTTGATGTGGGATTCCCCTTTGTATGCTGTGATTACCATTAATGAATAAAGAAAGTTTTCTTGAGCCTATAGCAGGGCAGAAGAGAGGTAGGTGGGGAAAACTAAACTGAATCTTGAGAGAAAGAAGGAGTAGTAAGAGGGAAGCCATGTAGCCCTGCGGGAGACAGACGCCAGAACTTTACCCCGGTAAGCCACAGTCTTGTGGTGAAACACAGATGAATGGAGATGGGTTAATTTAAGATGAGTTAGCCAGAAATATGCTTAAGCTATTGGCCAAACAGTATTTCAAATAATATGGTTTATGTGTGATTATTCCAAAGCTGAGCAGCTGGAAACAAACAAGCAGCCTCCTACAACAACTCTTTGCTTTAAAAAACAAACAAAAACAAAAAACAGATTTCTTGCTAGCCTCATAATGGCTCCCTCAATCAAGATCCCTCTTTCCTTGCTCTCCATCTCTGTCCTTCCCCGATCGTGACAATCCAGTACTCTGTAGTTCTCCTCCTCCCTCTCATTTTCCCCCCTCCCCCCTTCTGCCTTCCCTTCTCTCCTACATGCCCAATTTTCTTAGTAGATCTCATCTGTTTACCCTTTCTGAGTGATCTATGTATGTTTCTCTTAGGGTTCTCCTTGTTACTTAGCTTCTCTGGGATCGTGGATTATAGGCTCCTAATCCTTTGCTTTACAGCTAGTATTTACCTATGAGTGGATACATACTGTGCTCATCTTTCTGGGTATGTGTTACCTTACTCAGGATGGTTTCTTCTAGTTACATCCATTTGCAGATAAATGTTGTGAGGAGGCCACTTGTTGGTTCCTGGCGGCTCAGCCCTGAAATAATCACACAGAAACTATATTATTTAAAACACTGCTTTGCGTGAAATATTTCCCCTAATTCCTTTCTCAGAAAGTTCATTATTGATATATTGAATAAGTACTGACTCTCATATGTTATTTTAAATCATCTTTATTATGTTGACATTTGTTTTATCTATTCTTACTTTATTTTGGATTTTTATAATGGGAACACATAGAGTTTCATAAAACATCTTTTCTGTCTCTAACAAGATAACTAGATGATTTCTGTCCTTGGGTTTATTTTTATAGTACATTGCATTTGTCAAATTGCATGTGTTACACTAACCTTGCATCTTTGTAATAAATCAAATTTGGTCATGGTGTAAAAAAAATAAATAAAACACTGCTTTGCCCATTAGCTCTAGTTTCTTATTGGCTAACACTTATATCTTAATTTAACCCATTTCTAGTACTCTGTGTATCACCATGTGGCTGTGGCTTACCGGATAAAGTTCCCAGCATCTGTCTCTGGTGGAGCTACATGGCTTCTCTCTGACTCCACCTTTCCTTCTCTCAGCATTCAGTTTGGTTTTTCCCAACTAGCTCTGTTCTACCTCATCAGGCCAAGCCAACTTTATTTATTCATTAATGGTAATCAAAGCATACAGAGGGGAATCCCACATCAGATAAACCTCACTGTTGCTTAAATTTGGAGTTCAGGATATTGATTTTAGTTAACGTAAAGATTAGATCTTTACTTACTTTGACTTACCTTACTGATAGCTACCTGTTGTTGGTTGTTTTACTCTTTTGGATTTTTGGGGGGGGAGGGCACCACCCAGCTCTCAACATCCCAAATAAATCACACACAGAGTCTTATTCTTTCTTATAAAAGCACAGCCTTAGTGTGGCTTCTTTCTAGGCAGCTTTTCTTAACTTAAATTATCCCATCTACCTTTTGCCCCTGACCATTTTTTCTTTCTTATTTCTATAATCTTACTTTCACTCTTACTCTGTGACTGGCTGGGTGGTTGTGTGACTGGGTGACTGACTCCTTCTTTTCTCCCACCTTGATCTCTCTCTTCTTCTGGATTTCACCTCTTACTTATTTTCTCTGCCTGCAAGCCCTCCTATCCCTTTTCCTGCCTTGTTATTGACTGTTCAGCTCTTTATTAGACCATTAGGTATTTAAGACAGGCACAGTAACACAGCTTCACAGAGTTAAACAAATGAAACATAGAAGAATGCAACATATCTTTGAATCATTAAAACAAATGTTCAACAGCATAAACAAATGTAACACATGTTAAAATGATAGTGTACAACAACCACCCTCGGAGAACAGAGATTCATAAAAGTCATTTTAACCTAGGATCCAGTTAAACTTCTGCCATCTGACTATAAGGACACAAATATCTGGAACTTATTTCCTCTCCATTGCAACAGCATTTATATTTCTTGACTTTGAAGAACCACTCAAAATGTTAATTTGCTTAGTTAAACTTTCATCTAACTATTGAGAAGGACAATTGGGTTGGCATCAAATCTAATGGATTTATCGAACTCCAAACTTGCCATACTTCTGAACATATGACTACACTTCCAACAAAGTTGCATTTATTAATTGAATTTAACAGTGATGATTTATTGTTTCTTTATTGTCCATGGGATTATTTGCTTTATAAAAATGTATTTTCAGATATCAAATGTAAATTTAATAAGGTGAACCTAGATTATAATATACATATCTGTATATAAATGTGAATAAAACTTGGGATATATTTATCAACCTCCCAATTCAAACTTAATAGTACAAGAGTGTTCTATAAAAAGGTAATGTTTCTCTAAAGCATGTTGCGATTGTAAAATCTAACCATGTTATAAAAAAGAATTAATATATTTATTTTCAAATTTTTAATATTTATTATTCAGAAAATTTGTCAGCTATATAATATAACCAGTCAGGTTACTAGTGTTTTAAGCAAATTACAAGCAAAATAAATCTATTATATTTGTACATGTCACAAAAGTAAATGCAAGTGAAAGTGTTACTTGTAGTATAAGATTTTATTACTGTGGTTAGTACATTCTACTTCACTACTCTTAAAATGGGCTATAAGTATTTCTTCATGATATTTCAAAATAAATATTTCAGACATATCTTTCTGGGGCTGAAGAGATGACACAGTAGTTAAGAATGTATGCCTGCTAACTGGGTGTTGGTGGTGAAGCCTTTTATCCTAGCACTCAAGGTAGAGGCAAACTGATCTCCCAGTTCAAGGTCAGCCTGGCAGAGCTAGTTCCAGGGCTACACAGAGAAACAGAAAGCAAGCAAACAAACTAATTAATTAAGTAATACAGCTGCAAGAGGATGGATCCCTTCTGTCTTCTAGGGATACCTACACTCACACCACACACACACACACACACACACACACACACACACACACCACTGACATATAAAGAAATATAAAGAAAACTGAAATATAAAGAAACAGGAAAACTTTCTGTGCTTTAAATAATTTTTGCACAGGAAGAAGTTCTCAGTTCATCTAATGAAAATGTGCTTTGTAGATAATAATACCTGCCATGATTTCTGATTACTGCAACACAAACACCTAGAGTATTTACAAATACCCAGAATCCTTTGCTGCTGCTATTCTGGCTAAGCAAAATGCAGAACGGTTACTAGAATGCTCTCCAAAATAACTCTAAACGTGATGCCACCTGACATCATGGAAGTTCATTGTATCTATGGACTTGCAGTTTCCAGTTTCTGACCTCCATTGATTTTACCGTGAACATACAAGAAAAACAAGGCCATATATTTTGGAATCAGTATTAGCATTATATTCCACTCAATCCAGTAGAAGTAAAAAGTAATGATTCCTGTTCAGCTGTAAAGAAATAGAAGCCTTAATATACAGGGAATGACCACAGAGTATTAGATGCTTTTGCCAGCTCTGGAGAGAAAAGTCACACCAGAATTTGGAGAGTCTTGCATGGATGGTATTTGCCAGGAATCTAATAAATTATGACAGAGAATGGTGCCGGCCTATGGTGTACATGACTGAATCTGTTTCACTTAAGCTAGTGCATTAATGTGTTCCTTTCTCCCTAGCTGAATGAGTCTTCCAGCATAATGGCCAAAGCAGAATTCTCACAGGAACCCTGTGTGCATTTTAGATGCCATCTGCGGGGCAGCTGAGAAGTGGCTGAGCGCCTTTGTTTTCACTATATGATGTGATGCCTCAGTTAATAACTGAGAATTCAGGTTGAAAGGAAGGATGAATCCCTCTGATGTTCCACCCCCTACCAGGCTTTCCTGGCCTGACCGGTGTTTACCTTCTGTCTCTGCCACTTCCCACTGGGTTATTGATGCACTTCTCTGCCCAGGAAGTCTAGCCTCTGTGCAAAGTGTTAAACGGACACTACCAGCAAACACAGGCTTTTGTTGTACTGTATGCAGAGAATGTCCGTGAATGGGGCTCTGGCTATCCTGGTCAAACTATGTTTTAGAGAAGTTGAAGAAAGTGGCAAACATTATACATTCTCTTCACGCATAGGCTACTGGGAAGCTTTTTCTGTTCCCAGAAAGGACAGAGGTTGCTCTGTTCCAAGGCTCTGTTTGCATAATCTGAGAGGAAGGCCCTGAGGACAAACTGACTGCCTAGATTAAGCTTCCTGGAATCATGAATCTTGGGCATTTTCTGATGCACAGAAACAGAGCTGCTATTTTATATTTGTTGAGATTAAATGGAGATTGTCCAACACGCATAAACCACGAACCATCTTTTGTTGTTGCTTCTTATAGGGAGAGAAAAATGGCAACTATTGTAGAAATGATTATGCATTTGAGAAAACATCATTATTATCTGACTCCATAAAAATTTTTGCTCTGAAATATATTTTATTTTTGTCATTTTTATTATTTTCTAATTCTTTCACAAAACAAGATTTAGAAGTTTTGATCAAATATTTGCAAATGAAGTATTCCAGATTCTAGTTATTCTAAAAATTTTATCAAAATTACATTTTGTACTACTTGATGTTTGACCAGATATATTAATGTTATATTTTAACAAGTGAAATTGAAATAAAGAATAGAAGATTATAAAATTTGCAATTGCACATCATAAAGAAGAATTAACAATTTTTTAAAATATTTGATTATGAAGGTATGTTTTGTGACCAAACAATTATGCAACCATTAACCTTTCAAAGTTCAAATTCCTGGTCTTTGAAATAACTGTATTTAAATATAACCGTTTTAATACTTTTGGGGTTCCAAATTATGTAAATATAAGAAAGACAATCTTTATAGTTCAAGAAAGACTGAATTAAAACTTTTTATTAAATATTTGGCCAAAGCTAATCTTTTCTTTTGTTAATGCTTCATTCTTTACACACGCTTTTCTGGATAATCCATAATCTTCTTACTCAGAGTCACACAGTACAGGATTTCAAGTGGAAGAGTTAATGTCCACATAGTTTCTGGGCTTTATTAAAAATACTTTGAAATATCTTCAGAAGTCGGCATCTTAAATTCTGAAGCTTGTGTTTTTATGTCAATGTTTACCTAAGGGGCTACTAATGCTAAGTTAAGAGGACAGAGGAGAGTTCTTTGGTGTGTGTGTGTGTGTGTGTGTGTGTGTGTGTGTGTCTGTATGTGTGTGTCTGAGATCCCCCTCGTTCATTTCCATCTTTATACTTTTCACTGAGAAGCTTTAATGTAAAATTGTCTCTATTGTCTTGGAACTTGATGTTAATTATTAAGCTAGTATTCTGTATTTTTGCCTCAGAAAACTTTTACCGCTTTCTTAAAGATTTGCCTTGTCTAAATTAGAATTTTCTCAGAAAAGTGAAATTTAAAACGGATAATAATTTGAGACCAGGTAAAACGGTCTTCCAAACTAAAGGCATAAGACTCTAAATAAAATACTTTAGCATCAGCGACCCACATTGCTCATGAGAAATCATCTCTTTCTTTTAATATCTGAGTCCATTTTATGGCTTCTCCAATTTTGTGAACGATGACTCTCTCTCTAGCTAGATGGGATGGGAGTAATTTTGTCTCTTCAGTGAAATTTGGATACATCTATCACTCTAAAGCTGGTAAAATCTACTTTGTCACTGGCAAACTTTGCTAAGATTAAAAATATTAAAGGACAAATATCCTGATGGCAGCAAGGTCAAAATCAGCTTATTGGACAATGCTTTTTACCAAACTGTGATTCATAATATAATCTATACATAATATATTCTTATTTAGTACATTATATCCATTTAGAAAATTACAGTAGAAGAATAAACATATTAATATATTGTCCCCCAAATATTTCCTACTCTAAAACTTATTACCTATTTTCATTATGATCATTTTTCTAAAGAAACAACAAAAGTAAACTTGTAATATAAGCAAAGAAGTCAAGACCATGATGGGAAACCCCACAGAAACAGCTGACATGAGCTAGTGAGAGCTCAGTCTCTGGACTGACAGTTGGGGAACCTGCATAGAAATAAACTAGACCCCGAATGTGGGTTGTGTGGCATGGGCAGTTTGTGGGGCCACTGGCTGTGGGATCAGTATTTATCCCCAGTGAATGAACTGATTTTCCGGAACCCATTCCCTATGGAGAGATACCTTGCTCAGCCTAGATATACCTTGGCTCTGTCTGACTGTGATGTGGCAGACTTTGTTTACTCCCCAAGGCAGACCACACCCTCTCTGAGGAATGGATGAGGAGTGGGTAGGGGGAAGGTGAGGGGAGCAGGAGGAGGGGAGGGAGAGGGAACTAGAATTGGTACGTAAAATAAAATTAAAAAAGGGATTGTTTTAAAAAAATAAAAAAGAAGTGGAGGCAAAAAAGGAAACAATTAACTTATAGCACAAATATCAAGAAAATATAGAATCTCAAAATTTTATTGAATAGTTTTTCAGGAATGATACATCTGTAATATTGAAAATTGAAAATATATATACAGATATCAAAACCTCATGACATATCCTTATGTCATAGTATGTATTTATATTTTATGAATAGGACTACTCTACCAAATAAATATGCTACAGCATGGTATGTATTTATGAAACTGCATTGCAACTACAGGAAAGTGTCTCTTTCCTGAAAAATAATTCAAACTATAGAGTAATAATAATAAATGATTCCTTAAAGAAAACTTCTAAAAGAGAAAACCAAAACCCATATTGTTACTTTCTGAAAGGGCATGATCCATTTGTAAATGCTGTGATTCGAGTAGCACTTCAGACAGACTTCAAACTCCTATAGCCGTGATCTACTGCTACGCATCTCATTACCTTACAGTCTACATGAACATTCACCTATGTGGCATCCAAAAGACTCAAATATAGCACAGTTTACGAGAGATTTCTGAAGACTGAGCATGATGGAGGATAAGACTAATCCACAGCATTTCCATTTGAAAGAAAATGACTAATAATTGATTGGCCTGGATCCAAAGTCACAGTGGGGTACAGAAAGCTGGGAAGTGCCCTCATAAAAATAGAAGCTGTATCAACCAATTGAATTTAATTATATATGAAGGTGATGATGGCACTAAACTGCCTGTAATTGGACTCCAATTATTCAGCTGGTCTTCCATCAAATTAATTCATCTGAAAGTTTGCCATTGTCCTGTGCTCCATGCCTGATGCTGGTTTAATTACTTAACACTGAGGAATCTTGAAACAGTAAATTATTTTGTCTTTATTGCCAATTATTGGTTAAGAAAAATTGTATAAAATATTAACATCTGCTTCAGGGACACTTAGGAAAGGGCAGAATAATTTTTTTCTTTTCATTTTTTTTTTGCACTGCACCTAGAGAGATACCTAATGAGAAGAGAAATAGTCTTCCTTTGTGTAATTTATAGAAGCAATGTTGGAACTGTTAAACTGCTGGATGTGCTGCCAAGGCCTATGATATTCCACAGCCAATGTCATTACAAAGAAGCATTTAAGGTTCTTATGATATGTTTGTGTGGGCAAAATACTAAGTTCAACAGAAGAGAGAAATCTTTATATAGGGAAAAGTCCTAAAGAAATTCCTACTCAGGCTTTCAAGAACTCTGAGTAATATTTAGGGCCATTTTAAAAGGAGAGTCTCTGACTCTCGAGGCTTGTTAAGTAATCTACATTGGTTTTCTCAATCATTTGAGCTGCATAATATAGATTGGTCACTGAGGAATTAAGGCCTTTGTAGAAATATGATCTAATAGCTTAAATATCCAAGCATAATTATCATTTGTTTTAATATAATAAAAGTGAGTCTATTGCCAGTCGTACTGAAATTGCTGATACCATTTCAAAAACATCTCCTATCAATGTCATGTAGAGATGGCTCATTTCTATTTAATTGGCTTCATCATACTGCACTTTAAAAAGAATTGCCACTCACAGATTTTATTCTTTGATTCCATGCTCAATAAGCACTTCAACATGAAACATCAGTGGAACAATTTAAAAACAAATGTTAACTGCAGACAGTTGATTTATTTATGAGAATAATTACTATTTATTTGAAGAAAAGTAAAATAACTTGTAAGTGTCATAGAGGAGTAAATATTTCAGTAATCATTGAATATATTACTACATACACATACAAAAATAACAAAATTACTGCATGAACTTTTAATTATAGATTCATATGTTGAGAGAATATATGAGTGGATTCTCAGATATTTAAAACCAGTGCCTCACAAAGCATATAGAAGAATTATTGCAAGATAAAATTGTGATTCAACAGTATCATTTTAAGACAGTTTTGAGTAACAAGAGAGATGTGAACAAGATTGCTACAGCTCATTTCAGGAGAAGTGGCCTTCAGATTTTTAATATTACCGACAACTAAATCTTTTCCCTTAGAAAACAATTAATGTAGGAATTTTCATTATATTTTTGATATTTCTTCCCAAAATATCACTGTAAAAAAAACAATTTCCCTTTAAAATTTTGTATGCATCTAATGTGTCAAGATAAAACCTTACTTCTGCAGGAACTGAACTCAAACACTTTTCGGGGAAATATCCCTTGGTTCCAAAGAAGCTCTGTGCAAAACTGCTTAGAAAATATTGTATCTATAACATCCCCCAATTTTTTAAAATACAAGTTTTGCTTAACATATGAATATTTAAAAGGTAGTTTAGCTAGGCTTTATCAGCTTGATAGATTGCTGGCAATTTCTTCACGCCATTACATTTTCTATTTATTTAATTCTATGCTATTTCAACTTGTGTAGCAGTTTGTGACATGACAGCCTCCCTACTTTTAAGAAACTATTAATTCACTTAACAAATCTCAGCACACTTTCAAATGTTTTGAGATCATGTATCAGAGAACATCATTCTTAAGCAGCTGAACACATGGGCTCCCCAAAGCAAATATGACAGAGATCATTTCAATTAGATTATTAAGTCCAAGATAGTTTTAAAATGTTTGCTTTAAACATCTCCAGTAAACTGTGTGTGAGATGAGTGTCCTTAATTCAAGTACTTAGAACATGGAGGTAGATGCAATAGGATCTCAAAGTCAGCCTTGGTTGCAGAGAAATTATGAGACCAGGTTTGGATGGGATGAGCCCCTGTCTCAAAAAAAAAAAATAAAAACAAAATGATAAAAACAAAGTGATAGCTAGAAAATCTGCCTACGATATAAGCAGTAACTATTAATACCACAGTGCACTCTGCCTTTATCCACCACCTGAGCAATCCTTGGGAGTTAAGAATGAAAAGTCTAGAAGCAGAACCATTTGTTCAAAGTCCTTAACACTCTTGGTGCACTGCACAGCTCATGTCTCCTGACCTTACATTCAGAGTAAATTTGTGAAATGTGCTTGTTCCTTCCTGTGCACAACTACCATTGAGACCCTTCCAGCTCTTATCTTGCTGTTTGAAATCTTGGTTTGTGGAGGTTTAAGGTTCTTGGTGACACATTTGCTAACACTAAAATTAAACAGCTCAGCAGCCCAAACTTCACTGTGATAATAGAACATCTGAGCATAATAACAATAGCTCACAGATATCTGAACCATTAAGGTGAACGTGAATCCTTCACTGTGTTTAAGTGTTAGCTGAAATAAAATGAAGTCCTGCTTCTGGATTGCATTTCTGGCTAGTGCCACCTTTGTTAGGCAGTGACTATAAAAATGTAACTTTGATCAGGAGAAGAAGGTAACAGCAGTAGATATCCTACCCAACACTTTTGGGGATCCAAAAAGAAAAAAAAATGAGAAAATTCTGAGTGCTTTGATAAAAGGGAAAAAAAAGAGATAGTTGGTTCCTTTTTCCATAGCTCTAAGTCATATCACGCAAAATAAAATGGAGGAATGTAGGCCCTGTTCTGAGAGTTCCTCGCTCCTGAACAGTGGGACTCTTTTTCACATCCCATCCAAAGTAGCATAAGACCTGCCCATGCTGAGTACCAAATTGTAAGAATCTTGACTATAGAAAGCACAAGCTGGAAGCAGGGTCATCAGCATAGCAGTGGCCAGTTTCTGGGGTCTTGAAATAAATTTTCTGGGTCCTGAAGGAATGTCTCAGCAATTTGATCTTATTATTATTGGTGAAGGTTGGTTTGCAGTAAAAATCATATTCACCCTCCCCTCCTGCATCACAGAACATCCTATTTTCTGATAATATTACAGAGATGATTTATTCTTAATGAAAATATACAAACAGAATCTATGAAACACTTACTTGCAATGAAAGTTCACTAAGTGAAAGTTTAAGTTACTAATGAGAGCCAGCTTTTACCAGTGATCACCTTGACCAGGTATGGGGCAATGATCAAGAAAGTGACTTATGAGTGGCATAAATATCTGAAATTATAAGCCTTACCAGCAAATGAGAGTGGTTGATTTTTCCTACGTCATTCATTCATTAATTCCATGATTTGTTATTTCTTTGACAGAAGGTTATTAAGCACTCATTGGGTGGCTCATGAGGAGACAGTTAACAGTTAGTTAGAGAATACATACATATATATATTACATATATAATGTACCAGTGCGTAGACTCAGAAATACATTCTGTAAACACTGATGAGCTATTATATTGGTGGCATTTTTGTGTCCTGGAATGCAATACTCAACAACACAAAACAATACCTTATAGAGTTTAAGTTCTTTTATAGTTGATAAGTAACTGATTACCCTAATAAATAAATCTATCATGTGCTTTAAAAGATTATAAATGTCAAGAAATAAGAAAACAAAATGAAGCAGTTTGATTCTGGGATGAGTTAGCACACTATAAAGAGTTTGGCTAAGGTAACTCTGTTAGAAGAAAAAAACGACCACTTCTTTTTCATTTTTGAGATTGTAATTTTAGTTACAATGTGTGCCCTTCCATTTCCTCTGTCCAAGCTTTCCATTAAACCTCTCACTGCTCTCCTTCACATTCATGCCCAGGAGTCTCTCTTCCTTACAACCCTTAATAACTATATACGATGGAAACTAAAAGCAAGTAGTGGGTTAGAATACAGCTTCAAATGTACCAAAGTGAAATACCATATACAAGTATAATGTTATTAAGTTATAAGATGAGATGTATTGGTAGGCTTTCTATGTTATGATTAAATGACTCACGGTACATCAGTTCATAAAGAATAACTATTTATTCTATGTTCTGAAGGATAGGTGGTTCACAATCAAGGGATCCTGTCTGGCAATAACTTACTTGCTGGTGGGATGAGCAGAGCTTCAAGGGGGCAAAGAGAATCACTCAATGAGAGGAACTCAAGCAGGAATTAATCAGCAGCTTACTTACATTACATACCCAATGTCCACATGACCTACGGTCCACATATCCATGATGCTATGCATGGAATAACCCATTTATAGAGCAAAACCTTAGAGACTTATGATGCTTTAAGGTCCCATCAGGTATCACTTCTGATATTTTACTATGATGATAATATTCCAACATGAGCTTCAGTGGAAATGTCCATAACCCCAGAATTTTCAATTTCATGTGCTAGAGACAGAAATGACTGAGATGTGAGGACAGTGTGAAAATTGTTAGCAAAACTGTGATCACTGCTCTAACACATACACTCACACACACACACACACACACATTGCAGGTAGGATCAGAATAAGAACATAAACAAACAAGAGATTAAGAGGGGAAGGAGAGAGATAGACAGAGATAGAGACAGAGAGACAGACACACACACAAAGAGAGAGAGAGAGAGAGGAAGGAGGAGGAGGAGGACTGATATTAATCTGATACTAATTTGGTGTATGAAGGGAGAGGTCCGGAAGGAGAGGTTATGGTAAGCATATTTTACTAACCTCAAGTATTCTGTTAGTAGTAAAAAAGGACCTATTATATGTCTATCTGGGATTCTTCTTTTTTTATTGATTTTTATTGAGCTCTACATTTTTTTTCTCCCCTCCCTGCCTCCCCCATCCCCTTCAACCCTCTCCTAAGTTCCCCATGCTCCCAATTTACTCAGGAGATCTTGTCTTTTTCTACTTCCCATGAATACTAGATCAAATGTATGTCTCTCTTAAGGTCCTCATTGTTGTGTAGGTTCTCTGGGATTGTGATTTGTGGGCTGGTTTTCTTTGCTTTGTGCTTAATAAACCACTTATGAGTGAGTACATGTGATAAATGTCTTTATGTGTCTGGGTTACCTCACTCAAAATTAAGTTTTCTAGCTACATCCATTTTCTGCAAAATTCAAGATATTGTTATTTTTTCCTGCTGTTTAGTACTCCATTGTGTAAATGTACCACATTTTCCTTATCCATTATTTGATCAAGGGGCATTTAGGTTGTTTCCAGGTTCTGGCTATGACAAACAATGCTGCAATGAACATAGTTGAGCACATGCCCTTGTGGCACGAATGAGCATCCTTTGACTACATACCCAAATTTATATTACTGAGTCTTGAGGAAGGTCATTGTCTAATTTTCTGAGAAATCGCCACACTGACATCCAAATGGGATGTACCAGTTTGCATTCCCACCAGCAATGCAGGAGTGTTCCCTTTTCCTCACAACCTTTCCAGCATAAGATGTCATCAGTGTTTTTGATATTGGCCATTCTTACAGGTATAAGATGGAATCTCAGAGTTGTTTTGATTTGCATTTTTCTGATGACTAAGGATGTTGAGCATTTCCTTAAGTGTCTTTCAGCCATTTTAGATTCTTCTGTTGAGAGTTCTCTGCTTAGGTCTTTACTCCATTTTTTTTATTGGATTATGTATTCTTTTGAAGACCAATGTCTTGAGTTCTGTGTATATTTTGGAAATCAGACATCTGTCTGATGTGGGGTTAGTGAAGCTCTTTCTCCATGCTGTAGGCTGTTGTTTTGCCTTTTTGACTGTGTCCTTTGCTTTATGGAAGCTTTTCAGTTTTAGGAGGTCCCATTTATTCATCGATCTGGGATTCTTGATCCTTCTAGTGATATGCAATGCTATAGAGGCTGCACTAATCAGGAACCACACCTTTGGTGCACAAACAGACACTGATTAATGATTCCCCAAATTACTTAAAAATGCTGAACAGGGACATAGTGCTGGTGTTTGGATCAGACCCATGCAGAAGTGCACACTGAAGTCATGGTACATTAGTGTGCAAGGGTTCAAACAGCAGCTGAATTTAGAAGAGGAAAACCAGGAGACAATGCCAGATGAAAAAATATTTCAACTGCCTTAGAATTTTGAAGATATATAAAGATTAGTAATAATAAAAAATAAAAAATTTAATCAATATAAACTTGTTTTATGAAGGATTGTGTCAAATATTTTTATTTCAGTATTTATTTTGTCAAGTTCTAACACTGAATATGAATTATTTTAACTGTTATTAAATATATCCAGAAATTCCTTGCTTTAAAAGTGCTACTCAACACATAAATTGTTAACAAATGTTATTCTTCATTTGATGACTAACTTTTCACATAATTGACAATTAAAAACTAGTATCCATCTTTAAAGAAGTAGACTTTAACTTATTTTCATTAAACAAGACCTCATGGATGTATTGGTGGTAACATAAAAATTCTACCCACATAGTGTTTAATTCTGCATTTTACTTAGTTGAATAGTGAACAATGAATCATATAATTAAGTCAGGAGAATCACAGCGAAGGAGAGAACAGCAGAGAAATCAGAGCTTGGCCTCCTCCTAGACAAACTACTCACTGACCACAACAGCTCATTCACTCTGTGCTCAGGGTTCTACTGACAAATGTCTCCAAAATATGAATTCTTATTATGGAAATCCTTTCTTTCCCCTTTCTAGTCTGACTCTCGTCTGTGTGGTCTATATCATCATTGAACTGGTTGCAACTCTCATGATAATTCCTTACCTTTGTTGACAGCTCTTTTCCAATGAGCAGCCTGTTCCTCCTCCTTCCAGATGTCACAACTGTCTGTTGAATATTTTTGATGTAGTTTGAAAAATAAAATAATGTAATGCCAAAGTACTTCACTGGTCAAGGTGAACTGAAAACATCTATTATATAACTTTTAACCTGGGATGATGTAATACCAATGAAGAGCTGTTGTGGTTTACCCTCTCACTGAATGTGCTTGCTTTAGCAAATGCTAAAGGGAGTATTTTGATGTATTATCCACAAGTACTCCTTATGACAGACCCATGCTAGCCTGTATTAAAAATTCCTGTCTCATTGAGTCCTGAGCAGTGTTTACTCTCTCTCCCAATAGAATCCGACACTGTAGGTGAGGTATACCTTCCCAAATCAAATGGAAAGAGATGTCCTTCTGAGAACTTATGTTACACAATACAGTTAAGATCATAAAGAAAGATTTTCTTACGGCCTCCACATTGCTACCTGTCAGGGCACAAAGTGTTCATGAAGAGGATCACATGGCAGGGCAAAACAAGAACACAGTCTGAAAGAGCTGAGGACTTCAGACCCATTACTGCAGAAAGGAATTGTCATCCATAAAACAACTCTAGTTTGAAAGAAAATCCCGAGAGCCTCATAAAAGCAATAGATGCTCAGCACCTGGACCAATGACTTTGAGTAGAACCTGCATGGGAGCTGTATGCGCACTCATCATCACTAAAACCTGAGGTCATAAAATTGCATACTTCCAAGCTACAAAAGTTTTAGAAAATTGTTCACAGAAATAAGAAAGCAGAGGTCTCATCATTACTACTTTATTGATTTGTTTTTTTTTTTGAATTGATTTTTATTGAGTTCTACATTTTTCTCTGCTCCCCTCCCTGCCTCTCTCCTCCTCCCTTCAACCCTCCCCCAAGGTCCCCATGCTCCCAATTTACTCAGGAGATCGTGTCTTTTTATACTTTCTACTTCCCATGTAGATTAGATTTATGCAAGTTTCTCTTAGTGTTCTCACTGTTGTCTCTGTGATTGTAGTTTGTAGACTGGTTTTCTTTGCTTTATGGTTAGAAACCACCTATGAGTGAGTACATGTGATAATTGTCTTTCTGTGTCTGGGTTACCTCACTCAAAATAATGTTTTCTAGCTAATCCTTACACTCCAAAATTCTTTTCTAAAACACTTGGCTTCCTACAAATGGCTCACTTTTTATATTCATGCATATTTCTGGAGAAATGGAAGCAAAAAAAATAAAATTACACATTCATTCAGTATGATAAAGTAGGAAATAAAACATAACAGGGTAATGAAGACAGTCCCCACGACCTTGGATCTGTGCCTCCACACCCAGCTAGGAGCATACTGTTGAGGGAAAAGTATGCTGTCAATGAATGCATAGCATATTCCTATTCCTATTGAAGCAGAACATCTACCCCTCTTCTACCCTCTTACCCTCAGATCACTGCTGAGAATCAATCTATCCTAGGATTTCTGGGAGTAAATTGAGGCTAAATGTGAATCTCTCTGGAGATGAGATGGTCATAATTTTTCTCACATTGTATATGATTGCATATTATTTGTTCTCCTTAAAATTATGTGTAATGGAAAACCTTTTAGTCATACAGATTACTGCAGCGTGTTCACAGGAAAATGCAGACAAGAGATGATAAATGCATAGATAATCAAGTAGCAAGAACCTCTCTCCTGTCTTTTTACACAGACAAAGGCACCGTGCTTAGGGATGTGTGAAACTACCAATTTTCACCTCCACTTTCCAAGTGTTCACTTGAAAACTTAGCTTTTGCAATTATTTCAAATTTTAATCCAAGTTTTGATATATCAACCAGTAGAAATATTAAGCAGGGAACATAGTTCTATGCTTTTGTAAGCATTCTAATGTGACTTATGGGTGTGCTAATAGCACACGATACTTGCTCCAATAACTTATTTGAAAAAGGAATTGTATTTAATGCAATTAAGATAGAGTTACTAAATTACTTTAACTATCCATTCTAAAGTGACTAACTGACTCAAGATTTATCAATATTGTCACTAGTCATGCACACTTTTTCTTGTCAGGCATATTGCTTCTTGTGTTCTCCATTTCCACACAACTGTCTTTTGCTTTCATTGTGACTGCAAAAAGGGGACGGGTCTCTCAAATGCATAGCTTTCATAATGTGTTAGACTTCAGATCTATCGACACACCCACTTTCTCTTGAGAGTTGATATAAAATCCATATCCATATTTTCAGGGACAAAGTCAAAAAGTATCATCACTCTCAGTCTTTTGGGCACCCCCCCATATAACTATTTGATTTATCATGAAATATTTGCTATCTTGAAAGACATGTTCTTTTGGTAGATCACAGACTTTGTTTCCTTTACCTCCTTTTCTTCCTTCTTACCAGATCACAATTAAACACAGTCAATGAATTTTTCAGTTAAAATGTCTGCACTAAGCTTTCAGTGTTTCACTAATTAATCACATGTGCGTGTGTGTGAGTGCATGTACATGCGCGTGTGTGTGTTTGTATGTGGCCTTAATCCCTAGCAATGAGCAGTGACATACTCTGGTAATTCTAACAAATGGGAAGTGGAGACAGTAGAATGAAAAGTTCAAGATTACCATTTACTACACTGAAAGTTTAAGTCCAGAATGAGATATGTGAGACCCTTTTTCAATTCCTAACCAAAACTGCTTTTCTTCTTAAGGATTTCCTAGGTAGTGTTGTGGTTTTCCAGTGCTCATAAACTGTTCTTGTTATTGGACAGATTTTCATTTGCCTAAGTGTTTAAGGATCACCAGGTAATACGCAGTAGGATTCTGAGTTGGCTACCTGGGCTTATGTTGTACTGTTTTGCTATTGGTTATTATACATTCTTACTGTTGTCTCTCATCATATCAATGGAAATTAAATGGGCATCACTGCAGAACTATTTTAGACCTCATCAGGATGGAATCCTTATAAATGATTTTGCTGCTATAGTTCTAAATGCATAAAAATACTGTTAAGTCTGTATAGTGCTACATGTATGTACATTTTCAGGTCTGATCATTTTGCATTATCAATCACTTGGTATGCTCTTTTCTGGGGAAGACCTTTTTTTCCAGCTCTCAGTAGTCGGGGGTTGTTTGCAATCCTTTGTGTGGAGTTGAACCCACCTGGGCTCCACCATCCCTCTAACTACCTTAACACGTAGCAAGATGTTGTTGTGGTCATTTTATTTCTTGCAGTCAGTCTGTTATATTCCCACAATGATTCACAACAATAACAACCCAACAATAAGGTCTTTTGAGAGGACATATATAGCTTCGTAGGTAACTTTGAAATATATATTGCTAAATGATGTTTAAAAGATTTCCCTAAAGTGCCCTATTGCTTCCTTATTTAGATTATGCACTAGTAAAAATGTCATCAGTAGGATATAAGAATAATTACTCTCTATGTATAGATACTAATATATATTATCCATTATTTTGATATTAAAATCATATATCATTTAAATCCATAAATGTTTAAGACAAAATCTTATATTTCTACTACTAGAATATTTATATATTATCTACATATGCATTCTTACATATTTATATTATATATATGTGTTTGTGTGTGTATCTTTTTAAAAGCAACTTTGGTATACAAGAAAAAAAAGAACTCTCTTTCAAGTTATATTATTTCTGCTGTGCCATTAACCTGCTCAACAAGAGATGATGATCTTCTCCAAGCTAATGAAATGCTATTCCTGCCATTTGTGTCACCAATTGCTTCAGGTCTTATCGTGAACTTTTCAACTCATCTGTAAATGTTGCCTAAGAGTAAGACTAAGGCTTTAGGGACATATATTCCTCCCAGATGAGCTGTAGCAGAAAGAAACTCTCTAAAGAATAGGCAATTGGATACAAATATTAAAGACATTTATAAAGTAATTTCTTGAATGCTGTCATAGAGCTTGCATTGGATTAAGAGTTGCTATGTAGAGTGATCTTTTTAGATGAACATAATGGCAGATTATATATTTTCTTCATACTTGAGGCATTTTTCTCTTAATTGAAATTTTGGCAAACATCCAAAGAAAACATGTTGAAAGCTTGTTAACAAAATTTAAACACATTAACATATATGATCTATTACTTTTCTTCAGTATGTGTACTCTCCAGTGTTTGTCATTTGGTATGTTTAATATTGGTTTCCATTGATATTTAAGGATTAAAATGAACAAGATTATGTAAATAATGAAATTTGGAAAATATATCTACTGACTGATGAGTGTTACTGCTTTAATATTTATGATATGTCTCTGTATACTGCATGACTTTTATAAACTTGTAAGATATTAGGTTCTTCATGGTGCTTAAGATGTAAGCAGCTGAAATATTCTGAGATGTAACAGTCTAAAATGAAAAATTCCTCTTTGTCTACTGTATGATTTGCTGAATAGACCTAGCACCTCATTCTTATTACTCTATCGTCCTGTAGAGACCAGGAATGGTAACAAATGCTCATGATCCCAACACTCAGGAGATGAAGATAGGAAGGTTCTGTGTTTGAGAACATCCTGAACAGTCTAGAAAGATGCTGATAGAAAGATAGAAAGAAAGGAGAGAAGTCAAGAAGGGAAAAAGGTAGCAGGGAAGGAAAGAAGGAAGAAAGGAAGGAAGGAAGGAAGGAAGGAAGGAAGGAAGGAAGGAAGGAAGGAAGGAAAGAAAGAAAGAAGGGGGAAGGGATGAAGGAAAGAACATAAAAAGAGGAGAGAGTACAGAATACAGCTTCCAGCAAAGAAAAGGAAAATTTATTTAACTAGGCTTCACAATAACAAGGAATTACAACAGAGTGAAAAGGATAAAGGATAATCTACAAGAGCTTTTATAGTAGTTGATCAGGAAGATACTGATGGGTAGAAGAGGGAAATCAGGACTTGAAGAGTTGGGGAAAACATACCTGTCAGACAAAAATTGACTGATGAGCTTGGGAGTGTTTATTCTCAGTTTATGGTATGTTTGGCACTGTTCATGATAGAGGGACCTATGGTATGGTAATCAAAGCATGTGTATATAGAATGATGAGTATTGTGTATCAAACAAAATATTACATGCATAGAAATAGAAAATGGAAATATTGCTTATTCAAGCAATTTAAAACAAATCTTATATTTCACCAACCTGATTACACTTTTTCACATTCTGCTTCTTGTCCTCTACCAGCTGCAATCCTCTTCATAAAAAATATTTTGGTGCTAAAGATCAACATTTCTCATTTCTATAAGATTTTGAAGACAAAGGGAGATTCCTAGTTCTGTTTAATAATTGATAGGTTTTTAAAATATCACATAACTCAAGTAGGCATTGTTCTTTTTTATATTATATATATTTTAATTATGTGTGTGTGATGCATATGTGTTTGTTTGAGGACATGTGCATGTGAGTGCAGACTCCCACACATGACAGAGGCATCAGAGCCCCATGGAGCCGGAGTTACAGATGGTTTGTTAGCCACCCAGTATGGGTTCTGGGAACTAAACTCTGGCCTCCGTAAGAGCAGTACTTGCTCTTAACAGCTTTACCCACAGTGCAGTTATTGCACTCTTATCCCCATCCCCCCATCAAAAAACATATTTTTATGAGATTCAACATATTTGGAATCTGGCATTATGATCTCCTACCAATTTGAGATATTCCAGAATAGTTTCAGAATTATCTCTCAACAATATGCTTGCTTACACAGACCTGTCATGACTACACCAGGTAACACAGATGAAAGAAAATGTCACAGAACCCCACTCCAGATGAGGAGCCATAGCATCCAATGGTTGGTGAGGAAATCTGAACCAGCTCTGAGGTTTTATTTCAGAGGAAACAGCTCAATCCCAAATGGTGTTTTCTAACATATTCTTGGTCATCGACATGGTTTCTAACAATTAATTTCCATTATTTTTAATATATTAAGATTTTATTTCTTTACGTGTATGAATAAACAAGCTATAACAGACTATATGTGTATGCATTACATGTACAAATGTAGTGGGAAGGGGAGAACATGTCATCGAACCCCCTTGAGCAAGCATTAAAAAGAACTTCTAGCCACCATGTGGATTCTGGGAATGAAACCTGGGTCCTCTGCAAGAGCACCAAATGCTCTTAACTATGAAGGTACCTCCCTACCCTTCTTTGTCATTATTTTATAACCACTTCATAGTTTACTGAAAAGAAAATTTTTATGGTATGATGCTCTGAAAAATGTTAAAAAAAGCTTTTATAAACTCATTTCATTCATTCTGATCGAATTAATGAATCCATTTTCTATTACCTATATTACCTGTGTTTACTTAACCTTTAAAATGCAAATGTCACATATAAGTTTAAGTCACTGAATGAATTCTGCCCCTTCTCATGTTTACTTCCCATGTAATGTCTTCTTTGATTGTTTTTAATGGTACTGTTATTTCAAAAGCAGATATAGTATAATATATTACATGCATTACTACTGCTGTGTTTTAGCAATTCATTTCTTAAATCATCTATAAAAACATCATGTTTATGCCACAAACATCAAACACTCATTATTTGCAAAAAATAATAATAAGTCTTGGGGCTGCTGTGTGCATCCACTAACAAGAAAATAGTCCATCAATGAATGAGAAGTAAAGCTTCTGCAGTCTAATGTGGAGTTTGATATTGGAAATTGTGGATTCAAATGAGAAGCAAGTCCCTAAATAGAGACTTGTGCTGTCTATCAGGGTACTTTCTCAAATCTACCATTCAATTTTGTTTATTAGTTTAAAATATGTTATAATAGGCAATCTCTGTGTTATTACTGATGCACGTGATTGATGCTGTGGCCATCTTGATGTCCAGAGGAAGGTGTGGTTGGGAAGTAGTGTCAGTAGCAACACAGTCCTGATATGTGCAATGATGAAGCCTTGTCAATGTGTGAGCGTGTACCTCTTCACATTGATTTGAATGTTATGAATTAACACATTTTACCTCATTCTAAAATAATAATTTCTCTATGAGAACATAGTCATTCCTCTTGAGAAATTAATAACATCCTTTCTTCTTTTTCATAATCAGCATCAGAAAGTAACCATGAACTAGATCACAACAAACAGAATGTACAAAGTGGAGAAATTTGGAATACGGTTCCAGTTGCATGCTGTACTAACCATGGAATCCAAAGCTAAATAACAAAATTCATATGGAAAATGTCCACCTGACCACAACTGCAACCATCTTGAATAATAGCCACAATTGTCGCTTAATAACTCTGATACATTTTGCACACATTCCCAGGTGTACTATAAACACTCAGAACCAACACAGTAGTATGTGCAACTTCATGCCAGATCCCTGGGACAGTAGTTCAGTGCCAGGAATGTATCTCTGTCTCTCATGCCTTAACTTGAGATGAAACAGGTACATTCCATTTTTCATTGGAACATTTTTGTCATGATCATAACACATCTACCTTCTTTGACTTCTGCTGAAATCCTACTGGACTCGTTACCATGCAAAACCATTCTTCAAAGAACTCCACATTAAATTGCACTGAATCTTTTGCTTTGTCCTAAGGGATTTTGAGGACAGTTTCGATTACCCGAGACAATATCCCGGAACAATGGCAGAATGAAAGTACTGCCTTTCCCTGAACTGTTGGTGGTATACAGCCATGGAAAAACCCTGGGGTTCACAATGATACATCACACATGCGATTCCAAATAATGCATGGTTGTGCTTGACTCAACAACAAAATCTCTATAACACTTTTTAAAATACAAAAAATGCTAAAATATAAATATGATGATAATGATATAAAATTTCCAGACAATCATAAGTGTTAAAGTGTACAGAGTTCCTTTTGTAAGTGCATTTCATACATCAATTTTTATATTTATTTATAAGTTTATGTGTATGAGTGTTCCATGGATACATGATAACCACATACAGGTGTGGTACCCAAAGAGATAAAAAAGGATGTGAATCATCTAGGATTTGTAGATGGAGGCTGATTGATTGTTTCCCACTCTCTCAGACATGAAATAACCACACAGAAACTATATTAATTGCAATACTGTTTGGCCAATAGAATAAGCATCTTTCTAGCTAGCTCTTCAATCTTAAATTAACCCATTCCTATTAATCTATGCATCACCATGAGCTCGTGGTCTACCAGCAAGTTTCTGACTGGCAGCTCACATCTTTCTTCTCTGGTGGCTACTTGGTGTCTCACGACTCTTCCTTCTCCCAGCACTCAGTTTAGCTTTCCCAGCAGCTCCATTCTGCCCTATTACAAACCAAAGGAGCATCTTTATTAACCAATGGCATTCACAGCATACAGAGGGGAATCGCCGATCACTTCCCTTCTTCTGTCTAAATAAAAAGGAAGATTTTAACTTTAACATAGTAAAATTACATATAACAAAACAGGCATTAAACAAGAATTATAGTTCCAATATTTACATCTCTTTTACCTTTTATCATAACTAAGGAAAACTATAATTATACCTATCTATTCTTCAAATCTATCAAAGACTCCAAAAGGATATAATATTACCCAAGTAAACAGGAAATACATTGTAAGAAACTTCCGAAACTATAGAACTGACAGAGACATCTCACTCCTTGCACAGTCATGCAAAGTTCTCCTGTATTGTTGGAGCATCCACCTTCAGGCCACAGGCCCTTAGTATCTGACAGATTTTTTTCATGAAGCAGAAAATTTCAAAGACAGTTCTGCCCATACTGGCACTTTGTCAGTCACTTTCTTCTATGTCTTGCAGAATGTCTGGCAGACACTTTCATGAAGGAAGAACCCTGAAGGAATGTCTCATCTTTAGGCAAGTTTAGTAGTCATTTTCCTGTGGGTCTGTGATGTCCAGTTCATAAAGCATAGCATCAAGAAGTCTAGGCAAGAGCAGTTTCTTGACCAAATGGCTAACAAACACATTAAGGAGCATCTTTGATGTCCATCATCCTTTTGAAGTAGATTGGTGCTGCCAAAAGCAGATGTGTCTCATTGTGATAAAAATTTCTAAGTTTTTAAAACATTTTAAATGCCATATTCTTTTAGTCTTTGAAAGGTTTGAAGAATAACTACCCATCTGAAATATATCTCTGTACATCTAAAAACCTAACTAACATGACTACAATCTTGAATATTATAGATGACTATTTATTACCCTGTATTTCCTAATTATACATTACATTTTTAAATGAGCTCCACAAACACAATACCTTAACTAAGAGCAGAAATATACATATAACATAATTGATCTTAATTTTTTTTCAATACACCAAGATACATACCAATGCAAAGTATCCATTTCTAAAGCATATCCCTCTTTAAATGTAAATAAACATTTATAAACAATATTTGAGAATTTGGCTGTAGTTCTTTCCAAACTATTTCCTGCTGTTTATTTGGGCAAAGCATGTCTAGGGTTCATGGAGACTTCTCGGGGTTCTTGTTCTATCAAACCACATTAGTCTGGAAGGAATCCACAGGTTCTCATCCTCTGTGGAAACAAAGGCAGACCCTCTTTTCCAAAGGAACTTATTCTTAGACCCAAACTTTGAAGTCAAGATATCTTAAAGTATATATGTGTGTTTAACTTCACAGCCCATATAATGTAATGTCTCTCTGTACTTAGCTCATTCACAGTCAAAAAATTCAAAGAAAACACAATAATATACATAATCTGGACTCTCTGTGTATATTTCATCTTTACATGGCTGATATTTCTTACTCTATTATTTTATACAAGTCTAATATTTATTTTATTATCTTTACTCCTTTACTCTATGACTGTCTGTACTCTTTTATATTATAACTGTCTATACTTTTTTCCTCTCTTTGTCAAGCCCTATATACATTTATCCAACAGTGTGACCCATTTAGAGGTCTTTTCCTTCTGGATTTGTCTTTATTATGTGTGTATCTATAATCATTTTTTGATCAGAAGCACTTTTAAAAAATGCTAAATGGCATGGCTAGGACCAACTAGGCACTGCCTGCTTGCTCCACCCAGTCCAGGCTGCTGGGTGGGAGCCATGCTCACCACCTCAACGCTGGGAACTTGTTGGCTGATGCTGCCGCCAATTAACTTGCAGGACACTGCCCACAAACCCAATTCAAGGGCTGGCCTCCCTTTAAGTAGCCATGCCTCAGCCTGCCACCAGCAAACATAGCCTATCTAAAAATATGCGGCTACCAACAACCTCCACTTGACTCCAATTTTCTTTAGGTCTAGAAGCCCTCTTTTTTTTCTTTTGAATACTTTTTTAGGTCCTATGTGGGTCCATGCCCCAGATGGTGGGCACCATTCTGGAACTAAACTTATAGATGGTTGTGAGCCACCATATGGATTCTGGGAGTTGGACCCTGATCCTCTGTCAGAGCAACAAATACTCTTAACTAACTCTCTGCATCTATAATTAAATTCCCATTTTATTATTTGAGTATGTTACCTTACCTTTCCTGCTACCTTTTCTGTGTGTGTGTGTGTGTGTGTGTGCATGTGTGTGTGTTATACATGTGTGATAAATGTCCTTATGAGTGTAAATTTGTACATGTTGTGCCAGTGATCAGCACTGGGTATCTTCCTCAATTACTGAGATAATCTCACTCACCTAACCTTCAATTCACAGACTGAACTCGATCGGCTAGCTTGTGAGTTCCATCCATCTTCCCATCTAACTCGCCATTCCTGGGCCCATAGGCCCTGCTTCTGCACCTGGCTTTTGGATGAGTTCTGTGAGTGAGAATGGAGGTCTTCAGCCCTGTGTGACAACTATGTTACTGACTAAGCTGTTTCCTTAGCTCCTTACATTTTCAGCTTAATTTTACATATTTTTAAGGTTTATGTGTTCTATGTACAAAAATTTACCTACACTTTTAAACATTATTTTCCATATGTAGATAACTTTTATTTTGATGATATTGATCTACTAATTTTATATACTTTGAGCTTCTTGTGACCTTTCTAGAGAAGCCCTTTTCTTACATAAGGGTCAAGATATGTATTCTTAGAATTTCTTCCAGAAAACAATTAGAAAGAAATCTCCAAACATACATGACTATCAGTGATAGTACCTTATATAATAAAGCCAGGTTCAAAACATGTAGCCACATATATTTTAGCTTGTTTATTTATGTGTTGATCTCCACACAGGGTATGGATCTGTTCATAAGCTGTCCTTCTAGGAGAAGCAAAACCAATCTTTGGTTAGTGGGTAACATAAATGCAATCACTGGGAACCCTAAAGATGAGAGGCTCAATGCTACCTTCTGTGAAACTCAGGTTCTAAAGCTTCCTTGGATTGTGATGACACAGGGAATTTTATATACTGCATGATTAAATTTGGTTATATATAAATCAGAACACAATTTAAAAATATAGTTTTGAGAGAATTGTTAAAAGTGTGGTTCAAATCCCATAAATTAAGTATTGCTAATACAATACACCTGACAAAAAACTTCAACAGAGGAAAGTGAAATATTCATATCTCTAACATCATACTTACATATTGGGAGGAAGTGGATGTCTTTTTTGAGTGATTTCTTGCCTTAGGTTTTAACATAACATGTCATTTTTCAAGCTATCATTAATTTAAACACAATACAGGAAATGAGCAAAAGCAGTATATGCTATGTCATTATGTTAGAACAAGGAAAAATAAGGAACAAAACATATAATTTACTATTCTGTTGCATCCAGGCTACAGAGTATAATTTTAAATGAATGCATTTCTAAAGCATTTAATTGACAAATATAAGCTTGATATATTGAATAGAATAATTTTTGTCATATAAGTTTTTCCTCTACTGGCCAAATGGGTTGTTAGATTCCAAAATAACCACATTAGCTTATAATCTAGTCTATCTAAATTAGGTCAACTAAAACAGTATAGAACGCATGTCCCTAGTTCTGCCTACATTATTGAAATGACTTAAAAGAGAATCCTTTCTCTCACATTTATTGATTCAGTCTCTACTAAAGTGATTGTTGCAAACTTGCTCAAATTTTTCCTTTTCAAAAATCCTAGGATTGCTTTTTTTGCATATTTGTGTGTGTGGACTCCGTATTGCTGTTACTTCTTGCTTAATTTCATCCATAAAAGCTCACAGAAAACCTGGTGATTGGGCTTCCTTCATAGGGCAGATGGCTTGATTCTTTTCTCTCAAAAGCCAACCAATCCTGATGTCTCAACAAGAGAAATAATAGCAACATCTAGAAGGAGCAAGAGTGCAAGACAGAGTGAGATGTTTCCGCTTAACCCTGGTAGCATAGTGGTTATCACCCAACTGCAGATTAGAATGGTCTCTCCCGTGGTGGTTTCTACTAAATCATAAATCTTTCTCTCTCTCTCTCTCTCTCTCTCTCTCTCTCTCTCTCTCTCTCTCTCTCTCTCTCTCTCTCTCTTTTTAAATTTGAAATTTCATCACCCAAATGGTATAACAAAACAATGTGAATACAAATCAGGTAGCAGATGGGAGGAAGTTCAAACACAGGTCAGTATACAGCCTAACAGAGCTAAGAGTTCTGCATCTTTTGCCCAAATTAGACAAGCATTAAAATCCATGCACCGTGATGAGAAATGACAGATTTGAGCCTCGTGCACAAACAGCATGCAGATCGTGGACAGGGTGTTACCTAACAGATATGATGTCTTCTGAAAGCTCTGACAAAAACTAGCAAAAGTAAAACACGAAGAGTTCGAGGCTCTCACCCCTTGCCCCAAAGCGTTAGATGAGCTAAGTGGATAGGAAAGTGTCCTTCCAGTGAACTCATTACAGGCTGTAAAATTTATACCGCTTGTTAAGAAGAATTTTATGTGATACCATTTCTGATAAGGACTCAGGGAGACAGTTTGTTGGAGTATTCAAGAGACATGGGGACAGGAATGGTCAGTGATACAAATGGCCCTGAAGCTGAGTTTACCTACTTATTTTGTGGATGATGCCACTCATATACATCAGTTATTTTCATCACGTATCAGTAGTTTTGTGTTATATTGAGCAAAACTTACTGTTAAGAGATAGAATTAGTCTCTCTAATCCAAATTATACATGAATCAACAGTTAGAATATTTCTGTTTAAGCTTTCATTGAGTATAATATTGAATTTGCTCTATAGCAAGCCTCAGTAATTGAGCAAAATTGAATGAAACTGTGAATAAATGTTGAACTGGCAGTAAAAATCCAATGTCCATTACAGTACACAAGATCTATATTAAAATAATTAAAACATAACAACGAAGTATTTTATTATGTGCTATGACTTCAGAAAATGGACTTGGACACTCTGGTCTTCTATACAAGTTCCATGTTTGTCTTCCTGATACCAACAGCTGCTTCTCCCTTTGATAACTGAACAGCAAAGCACAAATCCGTAGTTATTACACAATGAGTTACTCATTATGTCATGGCTGTAGAACATTAAACATTTTTTATTTGAGTGAATTAAAGCTAAATCAAACAAAAGTTATCTGATTGTCTCTTACTGAAATATAGTATAATTTTCTTGTGTTTGTTTAATTTTATTTTAATCCTAGACTTTATAGAGTCTAGGATTATATCCTAGAGTTTAGAGTTTGAGAACAATGGTTCTCAACCTCTGGGATATGACCCCTTTTGGAGTTAAAGGGCCCTTTCATAGGGGTCCCGCATCAAATATCCTGCATATCAGATATTTACATTATGATCAATAACAGTAGGAAAATTAGAGTTATGAAGTAGTAACAAAAATATTTTTTTGTTGGGAGTCAGCACAACATAAGGAACTGTACTAAAGTAGTCACAGCTTTAGGAAGACTGAGAACCTCAACTTTAGATATATGATCAAAACACAGGTATTTTTTTTTAAAGAGTTGCATGCAAAATTTTCTTTTAAACTCCCAAGGTCTTGGATAGCAAAGATTTGAGCTGGAAATTCTTTCACAAAATACTTATTTTGAAATTGATATTATTTCTATCTTATCAAATGCTAAATTACTTTCCTAATGCAGTGGTCCTTCCAATTACTTGGAAGCGAACCAAATCTAAGAGATTTAAGTATGTTTGTAGTAGGAGCCTGCTTGTTCATTCCTGGCCAACCAGACCCCTCCCCCCAAAAAAAAGAACCCACACAGAAACTGTATTAATTAAAACACTGCTTGGCCAATCACTTAAGCGTATTGCTAACTAACTCTTCTATCTTAAATTAACCCATTTTTATTATTTTATATTTTACCACAAGACTCATGATTTACCTGTAAGGTTCAGCTGGCGGATTGTATCTTTCAGATACATGATGTGTCCTTGACTCCACCTAATTTCTTCCAGCATTCAGCTTAGTTTTCCTGCTGAGCTCCATTCTGCCCTGCTATAGGACCAAAGCAGTTTTATTCATTAACAAAACACATTCACAGCATAACAAGGAGAATCCCACATCACCTCCCTTTTCATTCTAAATAAAAAGGAAGAGTTTAACTTTAACATAGTAAATTTACATAAAACAAACAGGTATAAAGCAAGAATTACCGTTACAATATTTACATCTATTTTGTTTTTTGTCATAACTAGGGAAAACTATAATTATAACTATCTATTCTTCAATTCTATCAAAGACTTCAGAAGGATAAAATATTAGCTAAGTGAGTAGGAAGTGCATTGTAAGCAACTTCCAAAACTCTAGAATTGACAGAGACATCTAGCTGCCTGGACAGTCACCCAAAGTTTATCTGCATCACTGGGGCATTCATCTTCAGTACACAGGCCCATAGTATCTGGCAGACTTTTTCATGAAGCAGGAAATTTCAAAGACAGTTCTGGCTACATTGGCAGTTTATCAGCAACTTTCTTCTGTGTCATGCAGAATGTCTGGTAGACTTTTTCATGAAGCAGGAACCCTGAAGGACTGTCTAACCTTTAGGCAATTTCAGCCATCATTTTTTGTGGGTCCTGCATGTCCAGTTTATACAACATAATGTCAAGCAGTCTAGGCAAGTGCAGTTTCTTGCCCAAATGGCTAATGAACTCCATAAGGATCTTCTTCGATGCCCATCTTCTTCTTGAAGTAACTGGTGCTGCCAGTAGCAGATGTGTTTCATTTCATGAAAAGTCCTAAATTATTAAAACATTTTAAATGCCATATTCTGTTAGTCTTTGAAAAATTTGAAGAATAATTCCCCATCTGAAATATATCTCTATATATCTAGAAAACCTAACTAACATGACTACAAGCTAGACTACTATAGATGGCTATCTATTATCATGTATTTCTTAATTATACATTACATTTTTTAAATGAGTTGCACAAACACAATACTTTATCAATAGCAGAAATATATATATAACAAAATTGACCTTAAATTTATAGCAATAAACCAAGATCCATACCAACACAAAATATTCATCCCTATATCATAATTTCTTAAAAGTAATAAATACATACACTCTTTCTTTTGTGTTTTTCATTAATGAAAATACTAACAGAGGGATATGCACCTTAATTTTAGGAAAAACTGATATGTTCATACTGAAAAGACCACGAAGGAATTGATGGCAAGAATTTAACTCTGAAAATCCTTCATGTTAGAGTGGCACCAGGGAACATTTCTATATTTTACAAGAGTTCAGACAGTATATATGCTGAGAATTCACCAATTATTTTAGGTCAGTTAACTGTGTGTATGCTGTGTAATTGTGTACATAACAATAATCTTTTTCAGAAGTTTTATATCACATAAAATAAAGCAAGGTGGGTCTGCAAAATCCAGGAGGACTTCTAACATAACACACAGACACACACACATGCATGCACAAATGTGCACATGAGAGAGAAAGAGAGAGACAGAAACAAAGGGAGAGAGCGAGAGAGAGCGAGAGAGCGAGAGAGAGAGAGAGAGAGAGAGAGAGAGAGAGATAGCTGAGTACCACCTCATATGCTTGGGATGTTCTGAGAAATCTTGCTAGAGTTCTTATAGAGTTCTTAATCACTATTTACATGGAGATGCAGGTACTCTGGAATGCTGAGTAACTGGAATTCAGACAACTCAGTGGGTTTTCCTTTTTTATTTCTCTCTCTCTCTCTCTCCTTCCCTCCCTCCCTCCTCTCTCTCTCTCTCTCTCTCTTTCTCCTTTCTTTCTTTCTTTTGAAACAAGGTTTCTCCAAGTAGTGTTGGCTGTCCTGGAACTAGCTCTGTAGAACAGGCGAACCTTGAACACACAGATGGAAGGGGCAACTTTCAGATAAGGATCAGAGTAATGATCGGCGCCACAGGAATCATTTCTTCCCAAAGTGTTGGGAAAACTTCACATAGCATGAGAATAACAGCTTTCCTTCCTTCTTAGACTCTTTTACTCTCTTCTGTAAAAATCTTATTAACACAGGTTCCATGGGATGTCCCTGCAGGAATACAGGGTGGAAAGAGAGGGAAGGCTCCCCATGGACTGGAAGTAACAGTCCACCAAAGGCTTGTGTGAGAATTCCTGGGTTCAACACAGGACAGGGATCAGGGCTAGGTTCCAAGAAGGATTAGAAACGACAGGGAAAGGTGCTGTGGGCTCACTGAAGAGACACAAAACAGAGGGAAACCTTGTGGTGTGTTCCCAGCACATAAGCATGAAATACAGGACCTTCCATGGCACTGTTTTTATCGCAATGCAGATAGCTCTTGGTTTCAAACACCTGTTTCTTTGCCTTGTGGCAGTGTCTTGTAGCTCAAGGTCTGAAGATACTCACCCAGTCTTTCGAGCTACATATTTGAAATTTCAATCTTATACATGGAAAAAATGCTTTCATCGCATCCGTTGTTAAACACTAAGCTCAGATCTTCCTCAGAGATGAATAAACTGATTCTCCCTCAACCGGGCAACCTGGACCCTTAGCGGGCTGGAGGTTCAATTCAGAGGTGCCAGACATGAAAAGCCCCCACACCTACAGAAGCACACATTTTATGAGGTTCTGAGCAATGCCTTTCAGATGACTACCCTCTCCATGAAGAGACAGAGTGGTTTTATTAGATCATAGCTTGTATTAGAAATAGCACAGCTCAAGAATGACTTTTCCTTCCTTCTTTCCTTCCTCCCTCCCTTCCTTCCTCCCTCCCTCCCTTCCTCCTTCCTTCCTTCCTTCATTCTGTCCTTCCTTCCTTTCCCTCCTCTTTCCCTCTTTCTTTTATTTATTTTTGTTAGTGTTCATAATGGATCCACAAATTCAAACAAGGATTGTGTGAATGAGAAATTCAGGAAGGAAAAAAAAGCACAGTTACAAAAAAATACAGGAATTTTACACTACAAAGCTTGTGAAACACATCACAAGGAAGTATCCCAGAAGCATAACAATCCCTCACAATCTTACATGATCATATCAACCAGGAATTAAGAAGCACTCAAAGAAAATGGTATTTTTTCAGAAGGGGATAATGTTGTGTATTTATCTAAGGAATGCCAGCCATATACACTCCTCCAATGTCCTTTTGTCCGTATTGATTTTTATTACAATTTAAAAACAGTGCAAAGCATTCACAAGCAGCAAGACAAAATAATCTGTGCTTTCTTATTACACCAGAGAGCCTCTAAGTAGCAGAAGATTTTGATTTAGATTCAGGCATTAAAATTAAATCACACATCCTAAGGAAAATGATCTGTAATAATGAGAGTTGCACACATGGGACATGAAAATACTATTGAAAAAAGAAGCAAAATACAGTTGTGATGTGGGACCAGTGTGATTTAATGAAGAGTGCTTTTGAAAACAAATTTCTTCTTCACTGTTGTCTATCGATTGCTGGCATATTAGCAAACAAACTACTGGAAGAGATGAATCTCATAAATTAAAGAGAAATTATTTCTCTTCCATTGAAGTAGTTTCTTTTACAGAGACTTGCTGAGTCTGCTGGTGCAAAGCCAGTGACTACAAATTGGTAGCAACAAGAACAGGTTATACGAGTTCCCCTTGTGGAACTGCCACTTATGGACACTGACCAGTAGATAGACACTAGTTTGCTGTTCTGCTCCAGGCTTTGTTTGATGACCCGCCCTCCTTGGCTGGCTTCCTTGAGTCCCACCCAGCTTGGTGACCTGGGTCAAACATCTTCAGCATTCAACATAAGAGTCTTTGAAAATGCTGAGATTCAATCTTTTTCTCTTCTCCCTCTCTCTTTTAAATCAACATCTTTATCTCATTGAACTCATTTTAAGATTTTGCGATTAAAATGTCTATTAGTCATCATTTAACCCGGTTACAGAGTTTTATGACATCTTTTTAAAAGATACATTTTTTTCTACTGAGTGATAAAGATCGTTGTAGTAAATACTTTTTATTAGCAGATTATACAGATGAGGAATGGAATCTAATGAATTCATGAGAGAGGTTTTATCAACCCATCTCATTTTTTTGTTAGTGAATTTTATGTCACTAATGTTTTGAGAAAATACTGAGTTACCTTCAATAGCCTTGATTTTGATCAGAAAGGAATGCATTTATGTTTTTCAGCTCTTCTAAACCATAGGTTTCCTAGTCCTGGACAGAAAAACTAGCGTCAAGCTCTCATGAAAATACTGCTTGGACTTTCACTATACAATCTTGTGTGAATTAGCTCTTCAATATCTCATCTCTAATAAATTTAAAGAAAGTTACACTGAAATACAATGTATGAAAATAATTATTGTTTTAAATGAGAGAGGAAATTATTTTTAATAATACTTAAAATAAGAAAGAAATGAAAGAAAAATGGGGGGCTGGAACATGGTGAGAGGAAGGAAAATAGAGAGGTCAGCTAGTTTTATATGATCCTAGTATTTTCTGCCGTCAGAAGATGGACTTCATCGTCTGTCTATATTCCAGTATTTGGTCATTATTACTCAACCTTCACACACTGGTGCTGGGTGAGGCACCCTGACCTTAGCTGTCCTTGAGAAATGTCAGCATTTGAAGAGTTGCAAGACCTCTAGAGAGGAGGCTGGGTAATGTAAACCTGGACTCCTGGATGTATGTATAAAATGATTTATTTCCTTTATTCCTTTTAGGACAATTCAAAAAAGCTTCTCCAACTCCTAAATAATTCTTGTAGTTAAAGGAAGCTTTAGTTGACAGCATCATGGCCCAAGTTCCATTCCTCCTCTGCTCTGTGGCCTTCACCATGGAAGACTTTTTCAAAGAACTTGTTATGTATGGCTGCATGCAAATAACCACTTTTAAAACCTTCAGTAAGCCGACCCAAGTGTTCACCTAGTACAATCATCTGATTTGTGCTCTCAACTGCACATTGTCTGCTTAAAAAATATACTTGTTCAAATGTTCCTATTAGTAAATTAATTTAGTTTAAATTCATATTAAGTTCCAAGTTACCTTAGATTGTACTTGACACTAGAACAAATAGAAAACTTAAGTATTATAGTTTCTATCATAAATAGTGGTGTAGACAGAAGGTGTCAATAGCATCTGTAGAAGAAATGCACTTAAGTTCTGCTTTAAGGATACTTTATGTTGTGTCACTTCCTGGGATGTTGGGTAGACTTAGCTCCAGAAAATGGTGTAGGTAATTCTCCACTTCATCTAAAGATTAAATATATTTGTTAGTCATGTTCTGATTTTCACTGATGCCGAGGCAAGAAGAAAAGATTCCCATTATGTAAATGAGGGGCCAATAATGAGTGAACATGTTGAAGTGGGTTTTAGAACTCATATATATTCAAGAAATATGAAGGATAAATGCTTTAGCAAGAATAGAAAAGTTTTATGTTATCTTATTATAATTTTGTTTATAGATGTCCCAGTGAGTGCACTAATATATATACATACAGGCGTGAGTGTCTGTGAAAATGCATGGAGGCCAGAAAAGAGCTCTAGATATCATTTCTCTATCACTCTCAACCTATTCCTTTCAAATAGGTTTCTTATAGAACCTGAGGATACATTTTCTCAACTAAGCTGGAATTCTGCAGGCCCCAGTAGTGATGCTGTCTTTACCTGCCTTTGGAATTGTAGTTGCTGTCATTTCTGGGGACTGTGAACAAGTTATCTGGATGCTAAGATCTAAACTCCAATCCTCATTATTGCAAACTGAACATCCTTTACATTTGAGCTATCTCTCAAGCTTCCTAGAAAAGTTTTTGCAGATCAAATTACTCTTGATATTTGATAAACAGAAGAAAGGATCTTCCATGGCAATGTATTTTATAGTTGTTTTTCTTTTCTTTTTCAATTGAAATTAGAGTCTTTTCTCATAAAATACATCCAGACCATAGTTTCCTCTCCTTCCACAACTCCCAGCTTCCCCACCTCCCAGCATACCCCACAGATCCATTTCCCCTCAATGGGGAACCCTGTTCGAGAGGAAGAGGAAAGATTGTAGGAGTCTGACAAGACGAAACTGTTTATTGCTTTTTCTTTTCATTAGAAGAAAAGACAGTATCAATTGGCAGCAAATACCTTCTGTCTGTAAAATAGCATTACGGACCAATTTGCACCAGACCCTGATTACCCAGAAGATCTGATGTGTGACCATTACAGGCATTAAATGGGCATTTTCTTGTGTTTGAGATCAGTGTCCACCTTTACATTGAAAATTATGAGGGTTTGCATAGAAATGCAGAAGTGAAAACAACAGATTTACATGCTAACTGACTTGTTTTTACTTCCATAATTGCTTGAATGAGAATATTCCCCCAGAGACTCACATGTTTGAACACGGGGTTTCCCATTGGTGGTGTTGCTTGGGGAGGCTGTGTAAGCTTAGGGAGGTGAAGCTTCTTAGAAGACCTACATCTTGCTCATTGTACTTGCTTCATGCTTATTTTGAAGTTGTGAGTTCTCAACTCTCTGCTGCTTGCTGCAATGCTTCCCTCGGTGATGAACTCTTATCCTCTGGAACCGTAAGCCCAAAGAAATTCCTTCAGTAAGTCACTTTTGGTTATGGTGTTTTATTCTTGAAACAGAAAAAAAAACTAATATAATACAATTTTGGTGGTTTTCTAGAAATGAAGAAATAGAGTTATACATAAAAGAAACACATGGGTACTCATAGCTGAAAAGTCAATAAGAACAATGATTTTCTAGAGATGGTCTTACATACCCATAAAGCATCATATTTTCAAAGTTTAAATATTTTTACTTTGCTACCATAATTTTGTACAGTGCTTTCATCTTTTAAGTTTAAAATTCTTCTTATGATGGCAGTTGTTAGAAAAATCTACTATAAAATTAAAATATATAGACATATACCAATATGCCTGTCCTCATTTTGGTGTATATGCCTACGCTTAAACTGGATCCCAGTTTCTGATCTCCTCCCCTGATCTTATGTTACTATAAATAAAAAGTTACAGATGACTAAAGAATGTCTGAAAAATCATTGTTACCATTCTGAGTTTCGGCTTTAAGTCAGTAGTAAGGTTAAAATTATCAAATCAGTGTTTCTCACTGTGTGGTACATGGGAAATTCCTGTTTTAAGGCATTCGTCTAAAGTTATATGTTTTGTATCTGCTCATTAGAAGTGTTATTATCCATTTATTAGAAGCAATAACCATTATTGATGTTCTATACAAATTATTCTGGAGAATGTTTAAGTAATACAATTTTATATTATAAAATGTTGATTGAGTTATATAACTTGAATCATTTTTATTATATTAAAATATTTTCATTACCAACCAAGATTAAAATTAAATTGTACCCATACTGCACTGTTAAGCCACTTTAAAGCCCTTACTACATTGATTTAATCAATGTATAAAAATCTATAAGTTTACAAAGATTTTCCATGATAAATACTATGAACAAATCCATGAACTCTGCAACTATTGCAGACTAAATCAGTTCTCTAAGGCATGAAGCTCAATTAAAAAAAAAAACTCTTGGTTTAGATAAAGTCTGTGACTAGAGTATGACGCCATGATAACACATTGAATTGACATTTATTCATCAAAATAAAATTTCCACTAAAGCTGAGTTATATGTCTCGTCAGAAGAAACCTTCAGAATATCACAGAAATGAATCACTATGCATTGTTTAACCCAATCTGCAGTCATAAATTGGTATTCAGCTTTCAATACTTTCCCTCTTAGTTTCCTTATTCAGAAGTACTTTCCCCCCACCTTTCTCTGTCTGTTTCTCTCTCTTTCTCCATCCCTCACTATTTCCATCAGGCCTTTTATTTAGCTTAACTCTAGAATCTGCAGCTTACTTTTCATGTAAAATAGTCTTTCATTGTCAAAATTGGAAATAAATAATTGATACCTAAAAGCTCATCTAAAAATCACTGTACTTTATTTGATCCCATTCCATTTAGGAGAAATTAACTAAATGTATGTGATAGAACTAACATGAACAAATTTTGTAGGTCATTTAGGTACAGACAAAGGAAAAAAGAATGATTATTTTCTTTAAAAACGGAGAGTAAGAGTCATTAAAATAGAATGGTTTTGTTATTTCCCAAGGTCTCCTGAGATGGTACGGAAAGTATCCAGGTGGGCAAGTTTACCCCTTGAGTTCAGCCTTGGCAGTGGGGCCTGATTTTGACAAGCAAAATCATATTGTTGTCTTTAAAACTGCTGGAAAGGAACTCAATAATGATGAAGCTTTGTTCTCGTTTCTATATTGTTGTTTGTACTCTCACTTTCTCAAGAGTCTATGACAACAAAATATGGTTATCTATCCAGTTCTCATATCAACTGTATCTACTTGTGATTGTGTTACTGAAATGATGTCCAAGGTCAGGGATGTAGCCATGTTGATAGAATGCTTGCTTACTTAGTATTTATAAAGACAAGGGTTTGAACTCCAACATGGCACAACCAGGTGTGGTGATGTGCACCTGTAATCCTGCCACAGCCTGGGATATATGAGACTCTGTCTCACATGTAAAATTAAACTCCAAAAAATGTTGTCAAATGTATTGGAGTACCTTCTGGGTAAACTACATCCCACCTGTGGTTTTATTATTGGGGAATTTCTGGATGTGGTACACAAATGTTGGCAAACCATGACACCTGTCAGGACTGAGGGTTTGCTGTAAACATAGTATTTTAAAAGCTAAATTTGGAAATTCTCAAGCAATATGAGAAAAGGTAGATACTCAAAGAGTTCCTCCTACAAATTCACTACCATACAGAGATGGAAAGTAATGGATTGCCCATGAATGTCCATGATTCCTCAATTTGCTGTCTTTACAATAGTAAGGGTATGGCTCTTCTTAAAAAAAAAAAACAGTTAACTTACTTATAATGTGTAAACTTCAGTGAATTTATGAATCTGGTACTAATTTTGTAAGAAGGAAAATTGACAATTAAGTACAATGATCAATTTATGTATTAATTATCACTTTCACAGTGGTAAGAATTCTTGCAATATTAAAATATCACACAATACTCAGTAATCTAGTTCAAATCTTAAAAGTGTAAATGGAAAGTCTTTGGGCCATGAATAATTACTAAAGTTTATTGCTTGAACTAAGCATTTCCACATTAGCTGATGAAATAATCAAAACTTATGCACACAGGAGATTTACTGTAGATGCACACATGTACATGCGATGCTAAATGTCAACTATACGTATAGTCGTAATCATTCACAGTTCCTCACTTCCCCAAATCAAAAAGCCAAGTCAGAGAAGGACCACACTTGGGCTGTCTGGAACTCATTCTTGTCCTTAGTTTTTGCTGGAAAACTAAAATTAAATGGTTTTCAATATTAAATAATGGTTGAAACATTCTCAAGTTTCCTTGGCACATTTGCTTTTCTTGATGAAACCACTGTTATGAGTTATCTAAACTGGCACAATGCTATCAGATACACAGAATAGGCTGTAAAACCCTACTCTTTTTTTTTTTATGTGTTCTTGCATCCAAACCATCTGCAGTGATCTCTACAGTTGGCCACTTCTACTCCTTATACTACTAATGCCTGCTTGTTCTGATTGTCTCTTCCCTCACTGTCTGACCATGTCTCTGGCCTCAGAATCAATCTCTAAAATTGCTAAGTTCTCCATTGTGAAGAAAAATTACATGATCATACCCTCTGTTAAAGAACCTTGAATTATTGTAAAGATCCTTGAGGTGAAGGCATAGCTTTTTATTCAGGGACCTGGCAAGCGCCCCTGCTCCTTCAACTAAAATGCCACCCTTCATTGCCCAGAGATTTATACTACTCATCAGTTACTTTCGAGTTTATCTGATTTTCTGGCATCTTCCTCCATCTCTTGAAAGAGAGTCTCTAACATATCCATTGACTATTAATGTAAGATCACCTAGATTGAGATGTTTTATAAGAACTCCTTTTCCGTCTATGGGGTGTGGCTTCTCTTAATGAGACTCAGACTGTATATTCTTTTCAGCAGAAAGATAAAAACATTTGTAGAAGAGTAATGGAACTAGTGAATCCAATTTTTGTTTTCCTTCCCGCAATCCATTCTTTTTCAACATGATTATTCCAATTGAACTGATATTCTTAAGAAAGAGAGACACTATTTTGGTTTTTTTTATTATCATGATTTTTTTCCATTGGAGAAAATGATTTGACATTAAGTTTTATTTGGGTAAATGTATTTATTTGTCTTATTTATAGCAATATTTTTGTATTCAGGTTGCTTCTCAATCTTCAACCCAGTGAAATAAATTTGAGCTGAAATCAAGATCAGTTTTTGTCAATTTGTTTCTTCTGGTATCTTCTGGTAATGGAGCATTTCAAACACCTCTTTTACTCTTTATTGAGTAAAATAAATAAATATTAAAAATTAGAAATTTCACAAAATTTGTCATGATACTGAAAGAAATTTAAGACGTTTCTTTTTATACATATATATGTATATATATATATATATATATATTCCTAGATGATGTAGTTTACAATGACATATCTTAGTTTTCACATAAGCTTCATATAGCTTTCATGTATATCATATTCCTTGTAGAATAAAAGATCCCATTTCAAATTTTTATCTGTTGTTTATAGCAATTAATATAAATTTGTTTTCTATTCTTTGGTTTACTCCAAAATTATTGAAATCTTCATGAAATTTTGAGGGGCTAGAACATAGTTTATATTTTCTTTAAGCTATTATTTGCATGGCTTATTTAATTCTAATTTTAGGTGACAAACAGATGCATTGCTGCCATATAGAACTAACTTTATGTTCTACATTAACATATAGTAGGTTACACCATGATAGGTATTTGAGACAAATCTGATAGTGTGTTATTTGGTGGGGGAAAAGAGTACTCTCACACCAGTCAATAATTTACCAGTTATTGTGTTTATTAGAAGAGAACATGCAGTTTCAAGTATTCAGTCAGCACCATGAATTGTTTATTATCCTAACCCATCAAATGGTCAAAACTAACTTCTATCATGTATCTGCAAAATGCTAGCCAAGGCAATGAGGAGCCTTGGATTCAATTTGACTTTAGTTTCCAAATTGTCCCAGTGTGAAATCCCCTAATTTATTTTGTCTCAATTTTCTCAGTTCTTCAGTGAACAAGTTCAAATCTGTCCCAATGCTTTTCGTGCTGTGACTCTCAGCATCTTCTTGTACAGTGTACTGACACTTCATTCCCTAAAATGTTCATTAGAACTAGTACAACGTCTACTTAAAATCTTTGATTCTATGCATTTGTTGCTTGTTCAGTTGAGCTGCGTCAATTGGCTTTGTAATATAAAACATGCCTGTAGCATCAATCTAATTGGTCTTAATAATAAACACCTGGAGTCGGATATCAGGTTAAATGCTGAAAGATCAGCAAAAGAGCCCACCACTAGAGAGACTTCTTAACTCTACAAACTTTTGGACACACCAAAATAGGAAAAATAATGGAGTATTTTCTCTGAATTAGTCAAATGTTTATGGACTTGACATTGTTGATGTATGTATTACTGTATATATTGTATATAGTTATGTTGTATATAGTTTTCTTATTTAGTTGTAACCTTTTTATTATAGACAAAAGGGGAAAATGTGGTGATATTTTGTTTGGGCTCTAGTAAATAAAGCTTGCCTGGACATCAGAGGATGGAGCTAGATACTAGGTACTATAGAGGCCAAGCAGTAGTGACACACACTTTAATCCTAGCACTACGAAGGTAGAGACAGGAAGTGGTATGGCTGGACAGAGGGGAATATAAGGCAGAAGGAGACAGGAGCTCAGACCCATTCAGTCTGAGGGTGCATAGAGATAGGAGTTCAGGCCATTCGGTCTGAGGTTTCCACAGAGGTAAGAAGTTTATCTAGCCTCTGGCTCCTTTAAGTCCCTGATCTTTCACCATTTTTCCCGATATCTGACTTTGGCTTTTCATTATTAGGACCAATTAGAATTTGCGCTGCATATGCCTGTTTACCTGAATGAGTCACACAATCCAGCTTGAAACTTTAAATGTCCATATCCTCTTTCTGTAGTCACTGGCAACTGGCAACCTTCATGAAAAGCTTATCATGACACCTGGCCGCTCTGAGATTTTATGGCACGAAGTAGGATCTTCATGAATATTGAACAAATGATAGACTTTATAAATATTGAAATGCTAAATAAAGATAGTTCTTTTATATTAAACTCCAGGAATTTACATTCTCATAGTGGGTCACAGGAAAAAAAAAACTTTAGTTCTTGACATCTGCTATCAAATTTTCTTTCATGAAAGATGCCCTCATCTGATCAATTTTGAGAAACTAACCATAAAGCAAAACTCTTCTTATTCTTCTTACTCTTAGTTTTAAAAATTTACAGTTTCTGACAGAAATCACAAGAGGATCTATTTGGATTTTCCACTTCATTATATAATTAGCTGCAAGATGAAAGTGAGTTCCACAAAAATCATTGAATCCTTTTTCAGGCACCATCTATCATTATGTCACTATTTCCTTCGAACCGTTTTGTGTGTTGCTTTTGATGCTTAAAATACTTTTGCTAAAATGAGAAACGGGATGGGTTTTACAGCTGTCATGATTTAAAGACAATCTTTTACAGTTCCTTTCACGGTTTCATTTTTTAAAAAATTCTATGTCTACCTCCAAATCTTCTATCTGTAACTAATTTTTTACTTGTTAAGAAAAAACGAATCTAATCTTATGTTGAACATTTGGAATAACAGAAATTCTTTTAAATATTTTGTCTTAACATACATTAAATTAAAAACTACATTTGACTTTAAAAAAAAAGAACAAATGTGATCAACTAAAAACTAAAAGCTAAGACACCGTTTAGAGCGCTTCCATTCCTTCTTATTCCTCTTTTCACTATAACACACACACACACATACACACATCCATTGTATGATCACTTTATCCAGTTACCAGCTTCTTGGACTTCTAGCAGAGAAGACATGAGTGGGTTAAACTCATCAATGTTAGTCTCATAAGTAATAGCTGTAGAGGAGGTGATCTAAAGATCCAAAACAAGTGCTCTACTATGCCCTTAATGAGACTCACATCTATCCCTAAGCTGTGTCTTTCTGCTACTATTTTTCATTGTGAAGGATATTTGTAATTGTAATATGGAGACAATGCTTTTCATCATGTCCAGGCTCTAAACATCAAATATCGCTCAAGCATGAGGAAAAGATTTCAAAGCAAATTTGTTGAATGGCTTTGAAAGAAGGAGAGAAGGGGAGGATAGAGGAGAACTTGAGGGAATGGAATAGTTGAGATAGAGGAAGGAGAGAGATGGGAGCAAGGGAAGAGATATCTTGATTGAGGGAGCCATTATGGGGTTAGAAGAAACCTGTCCCTAGAAAAATTCCCAGAAGGATGACCCCACCTAAGACCGTAAGCAATAGAGGAGAGGGTGCCTGAGTTGGCCTTGCCCTGTAAGTGGGATTGATTATTATCTTAAATATCACCATAGAACCTTCATACAACAACAGATGGGAACAGAGGCAATGACCCACATTGGAGCACTCTACTGAGCTACCAATATCCAGTGGAAGAGATGAAGGAGTGAGAATATGAGCAAGGAGGTCAAGATCATGAGGGCTTCACCCACTGAGACAGTTTGCCTGAGCTAATGGGAGTTCACCAACCACAACTGGACTGGGAGTGAATGAGCATGGGTTCAAACTAGTCCCTCTGAATGTGATTGGCAGTTAGGGCAGACTGAGGGGGCAATGGCAGTGGCACTGGGATTTGTCTCTACTGCATGTACTGGCTTTTTGGGATCCCATTCTCTTTGGATGTATATCTTGCTCAATCTAGATGTAGTAGGGAGGGCCTTGGATTTGCCATAGGGCAGGGAGGATGGTCCTCTCTTAGGACTGGAGGGGTGAGGGGTAGGAAGGTGTGGGGAGAGAGTGGGAGGAGGGAAGGGAGTGAGAATTTGGATTGCTATTTTTTAAAAGTAATGAAATAAAAAAAAAGAAAGTAGGGTTACATGGAAGGAGTTGGAGGGAAAAAGCCAAAAAGGGAAAATGATACAATTATATTTTAATTTAAAAAATTGAAATGCATTTCAAATAACAAATACATAGATATATTTCTTGGCATTCTGCAAAAGTCTCAATTTTATATTTTTGTAAACAACAGACCACACTATGCACAATCCTCCTATAGGAATCAAACCTCAACTTCCAAAGTTTGAGCCATGAGTATTATTTCATTCTTACTCAATATTATTCTGCCATAAAATTCTCAGATTCCATCCTTACTCTCAAGTTACACTTACCTGTCAAGTGAGGCTCTTGTATTTGTAGGTATTATGTCATAACATTATGCTGGATTTTATTAATTTTTCTAGTATTCATGTGTATATATATTAGATTACACCAGTTTACACAGCAACTTCCCACATCTCAGCATACATGGATTCTCTCTATCACAGTCAGTTGGAGTAAACATCCAGAGATAGTACTATATCAAACTAGGTTTTCCTTGGAAACTTTCTAAAAGAGAGTTTATCAATACAACAACATAATGTAAAAGAAAAGATACTTTCTTCTTCATTAGCAGCTATATGGAATAATTCTATTTCCCCCCATGTTCCTTTTGGCATTGAAAAGTTCCTAACCAGACAGTAGGTTTCTGGGTCAGAGAACCCATGCACCTCACTCACAAGTCACCCTGCCTTGTAAGGTGCAAGTCATAGGGATCAGAGACTCTACATAAGTTGTCCACAGCTATGTTTAAAGAGGGAATAATCTCATCGAATTTTCTGGCTACTATCTGTTCATTAACTTCATAATTTCAGCTGCATACATCTCATTGGTGTTGGTTCCACCTCCAAGCACCTACAACCAATTGACAATGCTGATGCCTTCAAAGTGAACCACTTACTTAAAAGAACTTGTTAATTTAAAGTCTGCTTTCATTTAAGAATTGTGTGGAACTTAGTTTTTATGAATGTGAATATGTCATAAAATTAAGGACTTACAATTTATTTTTAGTAGCTATCATTAAAAGACCACATGTTGTTTACAATAGGCTTGGTTATGGCTCAAGTTTTATTATTAATAGATATTCCCCAAACTAATCATATCCCCAGAAGAATTAGTCAGCATTCTTACCTGGATACCATACCCTTTAAACTCATGATCAATCAGGCCGTTCTGTCCACTGTCACACCTTTCAGAATTTACTCAAAGGATATGGCTCCTCCCATATTTCAGACTTGAAATTAAGCATCACTTTATTTTTTAATTTGGTGTTCTCTTTACAGGCAGCTCTGAGATTATTTTAGCTTTGAGTGTCTATTGAAGTATTTTACAAAAGTTGTAGGTTTGTTTAGGTGCCTAATTGTATATAATTTCAATTTTGGCATAGTCTCTCATTTATCTGTTTTCTTTTTGTTTAAAAAGAATAAATTATTTAAATGCAATGTTATTTTTGCAACTCTATATAAGTATCATTTATAATTAAAATCCTATTTCTTACACAATCTGTATCATCAATTTTATATCATTAAGAAAATATATGTGCCTTTATATATAGGCAATCATGTGGAAGAAGCAGCCTTGTTAGATAGCCATGTTTTATTTAGTCATAAGCAAAATAATTTAAATTTGAATGTTAATATTAACTACTAACTGATTCATGAATAAATGTTCATTCATTGGTTGAGCAATAGCTCAGAAGAAAAGAATAGAAAAGTTTGATATTCAAGTCATAAAAGTAAATGTTGAAAATATCATGTTTGACTGCATATTTAATTTTTAATATATTTTTAGATTTATTTATTTGATTTTTCATATGTATGAATGTTTTTCTTGCATGTATGTATTCATACCATATGTTTTCCTTACTTAGCATTTTGATATTTTGCCTGAGTGTATAATGTGTAAAATAATATTAGGTCTCTTTTATTTGAAGAGTTGATTTATGATCAGATATAATAATAATACGATGGTTTAATTTTATGGTGTATATATATTGAGGTATGTATAAATGTGTTAATTAAACTTCTTAGCGGATATAGATGATTCTGTTTTTCCATTTTTGTCTTCTAGAAATTTGTTATTAATGCTGATTATTTTGTTCTGTTTAATTTACTTTTATCTTATTAATAATACCAATGAATGAATTGGTAATGAAATTGATATTTATTAGCAATTTATAAAACAAATACTTTATTGATTATTGTTATAAATTATTTTATTAATTATTATTCTATATCAGAAAGTCTAGAAGGATAAAACATTATATAGCTGCAAACAAACCAACCTAATTTCTTCTGGCGTGTGAAAAGTAATGTTATGCAAATAACCATTTGAGAGGAAGTAACTGTTGAGTAGACTTAGTATTTAATGGGATAGAGTTGCTTTGACTGTTGTACTCAGGGAAGGGTACTACAAAGAAACATTTTGAGTTGAAATACATAAGATCCACAAAAGTATCTTTCATAGCACAGAATGTTAAATTCAATAATTCAAATGACATCAATGAAATAATCCAGTTGGTGGAATTTGAACCTATATGAGAAGACTTAGCCACATTTACCAATAGATTGACTTGTGAGGATGAAATAAAGAAAATGAGACTAAGAGATTTTGTTTTGCAGAATAGTATAAATCTTGGTGTCATATAATAGGAAAGTAAAGAAAGGGAGAAAAGCAATTACAAAACAGGAGCACATTTCTGTGTGGACGTGTAGAACTTGACAGATCTGTTGCATTTGACATATGAACCACCCAAGGGGAGATGTCAAATACAACACACACATTTGTGGTTTAGAGGGAGGATAAATGTCTTGACATATATGTGGTATTCATCACTCCGTGGATGTTTCTTCAAACCACAGTGATACATGAGACTACATGGAGTCTAAATAGGAGCAGTGAATCAGCCTTGTGGTTGGTGACTTTAGCTTTAGGGTTTGTAAGTTGCTACATAAGGCAGAGAAAAAATGTTTAAAGGAGCTAGGGAAGTAGGAAGAGAATTCAAATACAATAAAAAATAGCACGAGATGTTGCTAGATCCTGTGTAGAAAGAATGACAGAAGAGTATACATTGGACATCATAAAGAAACAATCCCTGATGATGGACTAGAGCACAGAGGTAGCGTGTAAGGCCGGAACTGATTACTTTTGAGAGAAAATCTACCGTGTTCATGATGGTATCATACTCCTTCTACTTCTTCACTTGACATTTACTCTTTATCCAAACTCCTCTCACCACAGCCTCCTGGGTGCAGGGATTACAAACCTGCACCAATCTGCCTGGACCCTGGTAACTGGATTTTTTTGGTTTTGGTTTTGTTTTTCTAGACAGGCTGTCACTGTGTAGCTTTGGTGTCTGTCCTGGAACTGTCTCTTGTATACCAGGCTTGCCTCTAACTCACAGAGATCTGCCTGCCTCTCCCTCTCGAGTTCTGGTATCAAACACGTGTGCCACACCACTGTCCTGCTCTGGAGTTTTTACTTACCAGAAAATGGCAGGCTGACAATGAAACCTATGTGCCCAGAATGCATTGCCATGAGATGGGGAAGTTACCACACACAAATAAAGACTTACCAGTATGGTGACACTGACGTAATTAATCTCACCCACAAGCAGGACTGACATTAAACATTTGGTGTCTGCTTTCAATGATGTGAACTTATTCCATAACCATATGCTAAATAGTACCTAAAAGATCAAAGCAACATCTTGAGTAAATACACTAAGAAGTGAGCATGTAAGAGGGATAATTTTTTAATCAAAGTCATTGTGTATTTATGGTGTGACCTAGGAAAGACTTAGAATATGTCAAAGGATGAAGTGAGGTATGGAACTCTAAAAATGTGAGAGTGTTGAAATTTTGTAAGATTACTTCTAATTTACCATGGGATTAAACATTAGAGTCAAAATTTGGTTTATGAATGAGATATGGTGTATTTGTTTGAGGTTTGTAATGTAAAAGAGAATAAAGCATACATTTTATATAGACTATTGGATAATAATCTATATGGTCTAAATAAGCAAAATTGTGACAAAGAGTTTGCTCTTTGCAAATGACCTGAAGGCAAAATAAAGTTCGAATGGCACTGAAATAAAATACTATCTTCAGGGCTAGATAAATGCTGCAGTGCTTAAGAGTATTTGCTGCTCTGACACCTTCTTCAGGCCTCTGCAGTCACTTGACTCACATGTATACACACACACAAGAGAGAGAGAGAGAGAAAGAGAGAGAGAGAGAGAGAGAGAGAGAGAGAGAATTTCATCATTCATTGTCTTTAGAGTCACAACATATGTGGTTGTTTGGGTGAGAATGATTCTTGAAAACTTGTTTCCCAGAAGTGAAACTTAGAACTGGATGATTGGGAAGAACACAGAAATGTAAACTTGTGTCCCTGTGGGCAGGCTTTAAGGTTTTAAAGGGATTTTACCTGGTTTTACTCTAGTAAGCAATTGACCAAAACTGATTTATTTATCAACCAACAAAAGGAGCACACATACAGAATGACATCCCATATCATCTCTCCTGTCTAATTAAAAAAGAATATTTTAACTTTTACATAGTAAAATTTAAAAAAGCAAGAATTATTAGTACAATATTTATTCCATTTACATTTGGCAAATTAAGGAAAATAATCTATCATCTCTCCTATCTTTATGAGACTAAAGTTTTATATCTAATTTATCTTTTATCATAACTAAGGAAATCTATAATTATACCTATCTAGTCTTCAACTCCATCAAAGACGCCAGAAAGAAATAATATTATTTAAGTAAACAGGAAGTGCATTGTAAGCAACTTCCAAAGTTCTAGAAATGACAGGGACATGTTAGTTATGTTTTCTAGATTACATGGCTATAAGTTTGACTATTATAGATGATTATTTATTAATTTATAATTTTAATTAAACATTATATTTTTAAATGATCTGTATAAACATAACATCTTAAAAAATAGTAGAAATAAACATATAACAAAATTGACCTTAAATTTGTATCAATAAACCAAAGTTCATAACAATGTAGTGCCCATTTCTATAATATATCTCCCTTTATTTTTAGAAGGACCTTTACTGTGACCATTAGCCATTTATAATCAAACCCTTTTAAATGAAAACAAACATTTATGAACAATATTTGTTTATAACAGCATGAGACTCTTAATCTCAAGGTCATGTGTTTGAGCCCCATTTTGGGCACCGCATGTAAATAGAAGTTTCTGTCCCATTCGATCCTGCAGTCATTCAGTCCCAAAGACACACAGAAGCTTATATTAACTATAAACTGTTTGGCCTCTTAGCTTAGGCTTATTACTAACTCTTACATCCTAAATTAACCTATAATTCTTGTCTATGTTTAGGCATGTGGCTGGGTACCTTTTCGCAGTGAGGCATTTGCATCTTATTTCCTCCATTTCTGGCCAGTGACTGCATCTCTCTGCCTTCCTCTTCCCAAAATTCACCTCACCTATACTTACTGCCTGACTACTGGCCAATCATTGTTTTATTAAACTTATTCGAGTGACAAGTCTTTACAGTGTATAAGAGCACTATCCCAAAGCATTTCCACACTTTTTTCTTTTTTCAAAAAAGACCCTGAATCTAATCTCCTGTGTTTAGAATTTTTTCTGACATTATCCATAATAACTTGTAGCCAACACTCTAAACAAAGAGATACATCCATAAGCCATTTTTGGGGGGGAGGGGGATACGGGCAAAGTTTTCTAGGCTATTTCCTGTGGATTTGGGGCAATGTTAATCTTATGGGGACTGAAACAAAATTTAGGACCTATGTCAAGTCCTGGGTATTCAGTGAGATTGGTTCAACTCAACCAGTGGTCTTAAGGCTGTTTTGGATGTAGAAGCCATAGGAAACTGCAACAAAGGTGCTCTGAAATTTTTAATCATCTAGGGCATCTACTCGTATGAGAGATTCTCAGGAGGTCTTCCCTGAACTTGATTTTTAATAACTCAGAATGAATCTACAGACTCTTATTTCCTGTATAAGCAAAAGCAAAACCTCTTCTCCAAAGTAACATAATTTTTACTTAAATCTAGACGTGAAGGCATTTTCAAAATATGTAGGTTGGATTAATCCAGCAGCATTTATAATCAAATGTCTTTTAGCAGCTGTTGCTTCTTCCTCAGCAATCAAACAATTCAAAGACAACACAATAATGTACAGTATCCAGATTCTTTGTTTATTTTCCAACTTTAAGTTGCTCTTTTTTTTCTTACTCTATTTCTGTTATTTTTAATTTTTAATCTTTTCAAACAGGATTTCTCTGTGTATCTTTGACTGTCCAGGAACTCACTCAGTAGACCAGACCAGCATTGAATTCAAAGAGATCCACCTGCTTCTGTCTCCTAAGTGCTGGGATTAAAGACATGAGCCAGCAAGCCCAACTACTTTATTGCTTTTTTTCAAAGGACTTTCTCTATCCTTTTACTTTTTTTTTCTCAAACCTATGTATATTTTTAATCATACTGTAAACTCTTAAGAGTTTTCTGTTTGTTTGTTTGCTTGCTTTTTCCCATTTGAATCTGCCTTTACTGTATAACTAGTATTTTTCTTATCAGAAGCCCTATTGCAAAGCAGCATCGCTAGGACTAATGTTGTGGCTTTGCCTTTTGGCTCTACCTCATCCAACATGGTAGAGGTACATTCTCCACCAGCTCTCCGAGCCATGCTCACTGCCCCATCTCCAGGGACACAGCAGGTCTACGTCACCATTAAGCATTAGCACTGTGTTCATAAACCCAATTTAAGTGCTCTGTAGCAGGACCTCCCCCCAAAGAGCCAGAGCCCTTTGTACTGCTAGTAGGAAGCCATCACTTAAAGAAGCCACATCTTTGCTTGCAGTCAGCAAACAGAGGTTATGAGAAAAAAATGCAGTAAAAAAGCTATAATTGACTCACATTTTTGTGGGTCTTTAAGCCCCCTTTTAAAGCTCTCCTAGGCTTTATGTGGATACATATTGCTGAACGTTAGGTGTCATTATATAAATGGAAACTGTGCTTTTATTTCACAGTGGCCCAGACCCAAATAATTACAGAAAAACTATATTAATTATAACACTGTTTGATCAAAGGCCTAGGCATATTCCTAGCTAGCTCTTATATCTTAAACTCATTTCTATTAATCTATGTATTGCCACAAGGCTATGTCTTACAAGGAAGGTTCAGGCATCTTTCTCCTTTGGTGGCTACATGGTGTATGTTCAACTAGGCCTACTCTCTCTATATCTCTGTTTGGATTTCCCACCAGGCTTTACACTTTCATTCATCAACCAATGAAAACAACACATATGCAGAAAGACATTCCACATCAAAAACACATAAAGATAATTAGGAGACCTAATAAATATTGACTTCCATTGATATGCTGTAATAATTTTAAGCTCCCAAGTTCATTGTATAGACACAGATATGAATTTAAAGAGCTTCATTATTAATAATTATATGTGAAGTTGAAAATCAAAGAAAAAATAAAGTTTTTCTTTCCCAGAGAGGATCCATACACATATTTGATTGTGACATGATTTATATAAAGTAAGAAGAGTACCAAAAAAGTTCTTTCATTTTTTCTTACAAAAACATGCTTCAAGAATAAATGGACACTGAAATAACCTGCTTGATGAAGTAATATTATGATAAAAATACATTTAGCTCCCATGATTCTTTGCTCCACCCCTTACTTCTTTCCTTGATCTTCAGTAATGTGATCCATGACTCTTGTGTCCTTCCATGAACCTCTGCACGGAGATGGAGTAACTTTGTGTCCTCTACCATATTAAATAAAAGTTAAGGAAAATTGCCTAGCTTTTTGCTGCCAAACAATATTTTCCTGTGAAATAGAAATTTGACAAAGAAACTCAGGCTGGGATAGAATAATTACATGGAAATCCAGAGTGCTTTCTTTTTTTTTCTGACAAAGTTTGTTTTATGTATTTTCCCTTTTTAGTCTTATATTAAACCTTTTAAAATGCCAATGAATATTTAAAATTAAAATATGTTATCAAATTATGATCCAGGAAAATTAAAGGTATGCTATAAAGACTCAATAAATTTTAAAGGTCACTGATCCAAGGACTGTATTTCTGCTTTTATGGAGTAATTTAAATTATGAGCCACACACGAGCAAGCACACTTGTTACTTAGTTGAGGATTGTGTGATATTGTTTTCATTTATCAAAATAGTAATATGGAAACAAAACACTGTCTACTTCATAAATAACATTTGTGAATAAGTGATATCTCTGCTTTTCACATAGATATAAAACTAATAATAAATGGTATGAATGGAATGTGCTATATAAGTGCTGAGTACAATTTTAGAAAAAGAAACATTTATTAAGGAACATTTTAACATAATTCCAAGTGAATAACTTTAAGGCAGTCAGTATAACTCTAGTATTGGGAACAAAATTTGTGTAAAAAAAAAAGAAAGAAAAAGGTTTTCTTAATGTCTAAAATCAATTTTCAAAATAAACAGGCACTAAAATGACTTTAGTCTTCACTTTTGTTTTGAAAATAATGGAAAATATTGCAGTGTGGAACATTTCATTCAAATGTATTTAACAGAATATCATAACTAAATACATTCAACTCAGCTTTCTTACTGAAGAAAAAGGATCAATAAAACACTGACATAGTAAATAAGTATATTTTCAAAGGAAAACAGTTTGTAGTATAGTATACAAAAATTATTTCAAAAATGAGTAACTAATTAGTAAGTAATTACTCATTTGCCAGTACATAATACACTCGTGATGACCTTCATGTCTTCACCTTTGAAACAGAACTGACATAGAAAAGAAAATTTGTTCAAAAATCTCCTTCACATTCCATCTGAAGCAGGCATTCTTACAAGTGAGCCTTCACTTTTAACATCTGAATAATCAGATTTTTCCATATTGCTCAACACTGGTTCCATTTGGATCCAGAATTATACTCTCAGTCTATCTTTTATTTCTTGCATTTCACTACAAATATCAACAAGAAAGCAGGTAGTACCTTCAGAATTTTGCTGGAATATATCCAGGCCCCTAACTCACACATAATCCTTTCTGAATAAGTAACTGTTTTCCCATTTTGGCTTGTGTTGAATGTTGTGCCAGTCACTGAATTCTAAGCCATGGCCAAAAGTGTGATGTGTATGATGATGTGGGCATTCTCTCCTTCATATATGTCTATCACTTGTTATAAGCTACATAATTAATATTTATATTTCTCTGAATAGTCTATTACAGGCAATGTAGATGTTCTCTGTCATAATCTTTTAAATTATTTCAGTTTCTATACATTATTCAATTTCAAAGGAATGTCTACTGTAGAAGGAGGGCTCACTTGTTCATCCCATCTGCCCGGCTACCTTAGACCTGAAATAACCACACAGAAACTGTATTAATTAAATCATTGCTTGCCCTATTAGCTCTCACTTCTCTTTGGCTAACTCTTCCATATTAATTTAACCCATCTCCATTAGTGTGCACAGCAAAGTTTCAGCATGTCTATCTCCAACGGTGGCTCCATGGAATCTCTCTCTCCACCTACCTTCTCCCAGTATTCCATTCAGTTTTCCCCTTCCTACCTAAGTTATGCTCTATCAACAGGTCATTGTAGTTTCTTTATTCATTAACCAAGAAAAGTAACACATAGACAAAAGAACCTCCCAAACCATTTCTCCTTTTCTGTTTAAACAAAAAGGAAGGCTTTAACTTTAATATAATAAAATTACATATAACAAATCACGTATCAAACAAGAATTACAGTTACAATATTTATATCTACTTTGTCTATTATCATAACTAAGGAAAACTATAACTAAAAATTCTTCAACTCCATCAAAGACTACAGAAGGATACAATATTACTTAAATAAACAGGAAGTACACCATAAGCAACTTCCAAAACTCCAGAATTGACAGAGATATCTCACTGCCTGGACAGTCACCCAAAGTTCCTATGTACCATTGGGGCATCCATCTTCAGCCTACAGGCCCATAGTATCCAGCAGTCTTTTCCCTGAAGCAGTAAACTTCAGACATTTCTGCCTATATTGGCAGCTTGTCAGTCACTTTCTTCTGTTTTCTACAGAATGTCTAGCAGACTCTTTCATGAAGCAGGAACCCTGAAGAATCATCTCACCTTTAGATAAGTTTAGCAGTCATTTCTATGTGGGTACTGCATATCCAGCTAAGCAGTCCAGGCAAGAGCAGTTTCTTGCCCAAATGGCTGATCAACTCCATAAAGAGACTCTTCAATGCCCATATTCTTCATGAAGTAGCTTGTGCTGCCAGGAGCAGATGTATCTCATTGTCATGAAAGTCCTAGGTTATTAAAACATTTTAAATGCCATATTCTGAAAGTCTCTGAAAGATTTAAAGATCCCTATCCATCTGAAATACTTCTCTTTACAACTATAAAATCTAACTAACATGACTGCAAGCTTGACTATTATAGATGAGTATCTATTAATTTATATTTCTTAATTATACATTACATTTTTAAATGAGCTACACAAACACAATACCTTAAACAAGATTAGAAATATATATATATATATATATATATATATATATATATAAATTGACCTTAAATTTGTATCAATAAACCAATATCTATACCAATGCAAACATATATAGCATATCCCCCTTTAAATGTAAACAAACATTTATAAACAATTGTTTGGGAATATGTGTGTAGTTTCTCCAAACTATTTCCTGCTGTTTGGGGGTGCTGTTGATCAGGTCTTTCATGGTGCATCCTGTGTTAGGTTCATCTCAGTCAGCAGTTGGGCAAAGTCATTTTTGGGGGGTTGTTCAAGGCAACCATTCAGGGAGGGTCTTATTCCATCAAATCACACTAGTCTGGAAGCAATACACAGTTTCTCACCCTCTGTGGAAACAAGAGAAGAACTTCTTTTCCAAATTTTGGAATCAAGATACCTTTATGTTGTTTTAATTTAGCAGTCCATACAATGAAATGTCTCTCTGTACTTAGCTCCTTCACAGTCAATAATTCAAAGATAACACAATAATGTACATAATCCAAACTCTCTGTGAATTTTCCATCTTTATGTGGCTTATTATTTGTTTACTCCTTTTAATCTATTACTGTCCTCTGTCTCCTTTAAGACTTTACACTTTTAAAAAAAATATTAACTTTATTTTATAAATCTCTATACTCTTTTTCTTCTCTCTTCCAAGCATACATTTATCCAACACTATGACTCATCTGGATTTGTCTTTATTGCATATCTGTAATTCTTTACTGTACAGGAGCACTTTTTAAAATGCTAAGTGCTTCTTAAAACTTAAGCACAGTCCAGCATGGCAGGGCTGCTCACTGTCCCCAAGAGCCATGCACACTGCTCCATTCTCAGGTAGACAGCCAGTCCATGTCACCATTAAGCAAGTTGCCACAGTCTGCTCACGAACCCCATCCAAATGCTCTGTCTCCTGAAAGAGACATAATTTGTGCTAACATCATGCCCACAGCCAGGGAGCTGATGTTTTGAATCTGCATGACTGCTACCACTGAATCAGTAAGACCTCTCTTAAAAAAGCTGCAACATGCATCCTCAGCAAAGCCCATTTGGGAAAAAAAATTCTTCTAAACTTTGTTTCTTGTGTCTAGAATTCCTTTTCAAGCTCTCTCAGGTTTTGCATGGATTTAGTCCACCATGATGGTGTGCCAATTTGTTGGAGGAGGGCCTGCTGGTTCATCCTGGCTGCCCCCCTATCTTAGACCTGAAATAATTACACAGAAGCTGTATTAAATAAGTCACTGTTTTGCCCATTAGCTCTAGCTTTTTTTTTTTTTTGGTTAACTTTTCCATGTTAATTAAACCCATCTCCATTAATCTGTGCAACACCACGAGGTTGTGGCTTACCAGCAATGTTTCAGATGTCTATCTCCAAGTGATGGCTCCATGACAACTCTCTCTTCACCTACCTTCTCCCAGCATTCCGTCCAGTTTTCTCCACCAACCTAAGTACTGCCCTATCAACAGGCCAAGGCAGTTCCTTTATTCGTTAACCAATAAAAGTAACAAATAAACAGAAGGACCTCCCATACCATGTCAACATTTGTTGTGATTTGAAGTTGAAATGTCCCCTAGAAGCTCATGTGTTTGAACACTTGGGCTTCAGTTGGTATCTCTGTTTGGGAAGGTTTTGAAATCTATAGAAGGCTGAGTCCTACTGGAAGAAGTTACTCAGGATAAGCCTTAAAACTTTCTAGCCTGGCTTCACTTCCTGTTTGAACATACAGTGTCACTAGCAGCCTCATACTCTTGCCACCCTGCCTTCCTTCCTGTAGTAGGCTAGAATATTTTCTCCAGATATTTGATAACATTAATGGGAAAAGTCAGAAATAGGGCATTCATTTTTTAGATTTGTTGTCATGTAATGCTATGTTCAGGCCTACGTCTGCTCTAGTTTCCTGCCTTAGCATGTTAACAAGCTTAGTGTACTTACTCCAGACACATGTATTCTATTAAAACTCTGAAAGTCAGACAACTGAACGGTGTCTTATTTCTAGCATTAATATCTGTGTGTAGGTTCCTTTTGGAACCTCTTAAGGACAGATTCTTCCTAGCTTCTAGTTTACAAAAACTGCTGACATTCTTTGGATTTTAGTTCCTTCCCTATAATGTCTGCTTCTGTCTGGCCACTTGATAAATGTTAAGGAGACATTTGTAAAAACATAGGCCCTTCACCAGGGTAATCTTGTCATAAGAGTTGTCATTTAATGAGATGAAGAAATATTTTCAATCTCAGTTTTAATGATGGAGCTCTAGACATCTTTAGAGAGCCACAGAGGAACCTATCATGGTCCAATAGACAAACGAAGAACATAGAATGATCCACTTCAGAAATTATTTTAATTCTACTTTTTGTGCAAAAAAAATATATAATAAGAAACAGGTAATGGAAGAGATTGATGTGGAGCTGATGATTGGCAAAACAAACCATGGCTATAGAGACGGAAGATTCTTGAAAAACTATTAATTCACATAACTTGTAACTCCTCTCTGTTTAAAGTATGAGCTGTGTTCACCATATACATCATCTCAAACTTCTCAGTAGCACTACACAGGAAAAGTGAGAGCTCTATAAGAACTAATTTTATTAATATTTTCAGGATTAATGATCCTTTAACTGGCCTTTTCATTTTATAATAATGAAAAAAGGTTTCCACAGACCATAGTTCAGTCACAAGAATTTTTCTCATAATTTTTATATCAAGCTACACTGCTATTTTAAAGTTTGATTTCAGAATTCAAAATGAAATGTAGCAAGCTTTTATATGCCTGACCCCAAATAATGACACAAAGACTTATTATTAATTATGAAAGCCCTACCTGTAGCTTAGAATTGTTCCTAACTAACTCTTATAACTTAAATTAACCCATTTATATTAATCTATATTCTGCAACACAGTTCATATCTGTTACCTCTCCTCCTGCATATCCTGTTTGATCTGACTCTCCTGGAGTCTCCTCTTTTCTTCTTCTCAGAGTTCTCTCTGTCTGAAAGTCCTGCCTATACCTCCTGTCTAGCTATTGGCCATTTACTTCTTAATTAAACTTATCAGAGTGACATATCTTTACAGAGTGTATTAAAATGTCTCACAATATTTACTCTTTTATGTTGAAACAAAAAGGAAAAGGTTTTAACTGTAACATAGTAAACCTATGTACAATAAGAACAAGTATCAAGTAAGAATTACATTATAATACTCAGTCTATTTGTATTCAGCACATTTGGAGAAATTAATATCAATCTTATCTTGATGAGATTTAAGTTTTATCTCTAAACCATTTTATCATAACTTGTAATACCAACCCAAAAGTAACTTTTTAGACCTCAAAACATTTTCTTAAATAAATAAGTTGAACATATATGTCTCTCAACCTTATATACCTTCTATCTCTTTTATGAGATTATATTTTTCTAATTTGGTAACAAGGAAAATTATAATTATCTCATCTTCAACTCCATCAGAAACCAACACAAAAGGAGATAATCATAAACAGGTAATGTAGAGCAAACAAGTTCCAAAACTATAGAAATGACAGAAACATTTGTCTACCTAGACAATGACCCAAGGTAATTTTGTAACATTGGTACATTCATCTTTAGTCTACAGGCCTAGAACATCTGACAGACTTTTCTTTGAAGCAAGAATTTTGAAGGGCCCTCCCACCTTGTCTTGGCAAAGTTTGGCAGTCTTATTCCTTTGTGTCCTGCCTGCCCAGTTAGTACAGTACACAGTTAGCAATCAAAGCAATGGCAGTTTCTAACTTTGCCACAAAGAAAGAAAACTCTGTATGGTTTTTCAATGCTCACCATCCTTTTATAAAGTATATTTGTGCTGCCAGTATAAACTGTTTGATACTAGTATTTACATTTTAGATTAAAAGTAGATTCAATGATATATTCTTATATCCTGCCAATCATATATCTTGTTTTTTCTTTGAAGATTGATATCCTTGAATCTAACCTCTTTGTTTAGTTTTTTCCATGAAAATGACCAATAGAAATTTATGACCAACCTCCTTAAATTATTATAAACATCTATAACCCATCTACCAAACATAATCCACCTACTCCACCTCTTGGGAATGTGAGCATCATATGTTCTTAAAATTGTTTTCTGTTGTCTGGGGGTGACAGCATTACTAGGGGATCCTGAGTAAATTGAGATAATGGTCAAGTAATGGGAGGATTAGCTGTTGCTCAGTATCAGTATGATGAGATAATTCAACACTTATCTGAAATACTGGCTAGAGTAGTCTATGTGATTGAACCATCTTAGCTAACTACCATGAAATTGTCCTGAAGCATATTTTTGAAGAAACTGCTACAGAGGCATTCTTAGAGAATGGATCATCTGAGCTACTTGTCTTCATTGGTGTTTGGCCCATGTTTCTTTCTGAAGACACACAAACTTCTAAAGATAATATTTATCTATCTACATTAACACAAGTATGTAATGTGCAGCATGACAAGTCAGTTAAAGTTGAATTTTTGTTTCATGTTTGAACAGATAAAAGGCATTTGCAATTTTATAAGTCTATTTGGACCACATAATCAAACTGTAATAAAAATCTGCCTCCATCCATATGAAAGGGTGGCATGTAATAATAAGTTATGAGGACTGTGTACCTAATAAGATTTATCATGTCTCATCTAGTCTCAGAGCTGTTCCCATAACAAAGGGATCATCATATATGTGACCAGTCTTGCAGCATATTTTGTGTTTTTTTCTTTATGTAGCCAAGATTTCCAGGTGGTCTCCCCCAATCAAATTTTATCTCCATTAATTTTGAAGAACACTATAACATTTTGCATACTGTATAAACAAATACAACATATTTTTCAACTTCCATTCTGAATCCAAGACTACTCTAAAGTATATAGGTTGGATTAATTCATCAGTTCCTATTATAATACACTGTTTCTCAACAGCTGTCATTATTTCATCAGCTTTCAAAAAACTCAAAGTAAATAAAACCCTAAATAGGATCCAGATTCCCTTTGTGTTTCTTGTTTTTACATGGCTTTCTTTTCTATTACTTTTATATACTTTATATTCTTTTTAAGGACTTTATTATTTTTAAACTATTTATTTTTTCTTTGGCTGTCTATACTCTCTTTTTTTAAAAAAACTGCATCTGTTTAAAGGTTTTCTTGGTCAGGGCTACTTTACTAAACACCTCCAGCCTTCTCTGACTGTGTAAGTAAAGCCTTAAACCCACTGCAAGGCTCAACACACGATGCTAGCTGGGTAAAGACTGCAAGCAATGACTGGAATCTAAATCTTTGTACGTACTATGGCCTTATTTGTTTCTGTGTTTATGTGTTTGGAACAGTTTTTTCAGCTTTTTCAGGTCCTATGGGGAAGTATGTGTCCCCACATTAGACATCACTTGTAACAAATCTTTTTCTGGAGTACCAGTTCCGAAATAATGAAAAGAAACTCAATATTAATTCTTAAAGCTCAGCTTATAGCTTAGATTTTGTCCTAACCAACTCATAACTTAAACCAAACATACCAGTCATGATGAATGATGATATAGCTAAAGTTATGGAAGAAAAAATAAACAATGTTTATGTTCACTTAAGTTATTAGGGTTGTTCCTCTACAATGTTTAAATGAAATATCAAATATTTAAACTAAAATCCATGCAGTTTTGGAAAGGGATTAGTTATGGTGATGTTGTCAACAAACTAGGAGATGCCTGTTTAAGTGGGTTAACTAGGAGATGCCTGTTTAAGTGGGTTAACTAGTAGATGCCTGTTTAAGTGGGTTAACTAGTAGATGCCTGTTTAAGTGAGTTAACTAGTAGATGCCTGTTTAAGTGGGTTAACTAGTAGATGCCTGTTTAAGTGGGTTAACTAGTAGATGCCTGTTTAAGTGGGTTAACTAGTAGATGCCTGTTTAAGTGGGTTAACTCTACATTACAGAAAGATTCTCTATTTAGATGATGCTATTGCTGAAAAAAGGCAGTCATCTTTTTCTTTTGTGGTGAACATACAGTATCATGGTTTTTCAGATATCATTGTCTGGAAATTATTTTCATTTTCCTGAGACCTCTTTTTGAAACCCTTAAAGTCTTAAGCTGAAGCACAATACATTGGGGAAAGTAATTTATTATTGAGTAGTTTATTACTCAAAACATAGTTTGAATCACAAGAAATTGTCTATGTTTAATCATCTGGACCTTTAAAAATGGATATTCCATATGTTCAGCCTCACACTTATCATACCTTGAGAAAGGAACACAGGGTCCTCTAAATTCTTAGGCATCTCTGGAGGTTCTCTGAAGTCCCTCTAGACCTTTTCTTATATTTTAAAGAAACAAAACATGTTTTATTAAACATGTCCTTGCTTAGAGGGTAGGTATTACCTCACTTCTGGAAAAGCACAGTAGCTAATGCAAGACTTTTCTTTGATCTTCACCACACTGAGGAAGTGTTAATTAGTGACAGTGCATAATTTGAACAATTGCTACTGACAGAGTTCTTTGTAAGCCTATATTTTTAAGATTCTGACAAGTTCTCTTGATTTGAAATTAAATCAGATGCATCTTAAGACACTCAAAGTAATGAAAATTCCCATCAATTAATGTAGAAATAGGTAGCTTGGTCAGGCATGGATGGCATCTCATTACCAATGAGTCTTTCCTTAGGGTCAAGTATGTCATTTGTAATTCATTAAAATAGCACACTTAAAAAAACCCAGGGTTCCATTATTTTAATAGTGGTATTAATTTAAAAGCATACATTAAGCCAATATAGATGCAAAGAATAATTCTAAAACCAGCATCTTTCTCATTCTCTTTCCTCCCTGACACCCTGCTGTCAGTTCTAACACTGCTTTGGCAGACACAGGTTATAACTATGCAAAAATGGTTTGTTAAGTCTCAGAGGTGAACAATTTAAAGCAAAATTGTGAATTATGTGTTTTAGCATTGGAAGAAAAAGGATATGAGTTTTTAAAAAAATACAAGAAAAAAGTGGATAGAAGACATTTTCTGCTTTCTTCTCTTCTTAAATATAAGGAAACAAAATCAAATCTCAACAACGTGGTCACCTAGAGAAGACCAGCACAGTGACAATACCCAGTGACATGCCAACATGAAGGGAGAATATCTCTCACAAGACCCATACCTACATAATGAGATACACACATCTGTTACTGTGGAGCGAGACAATTAGTCTTCTTCAGGGTGAGACCACCTGAAAAGTTATCTAATGCCAAGTGATCAGGTCTAAATATATGCACATAAGAACATCAATAAATGAACTCAGCAGGTTGTACTGATGTATATACGTGGGTGTGTATATATGCATGCAGCCATACTAATTAAAGAAGAAGAGAATGGATTTGAAAGGGGATGGCGTTACATGGGAGTTGGTGAGTGGAAGGAAAAGGGAACAGATGGTTTAAATACAGTGCTCAAATATTAGGCACTCAAATAAAAAAAACCTAAAATTTAATAAGAACTAACATTTACAGACAAATGCAGAGTTTGCAAAATGCTCGTCACTTTATTTCCTATTCTTTATAGTTTAATGCACTATGTGATTTCCTCTTAGAGATGATCTCTTTTAAGAAATGACAGAAATCTACTAACTAACTGAGAAACCTTTATCATAGAGACCTTTAAATAGTACTGTGGACATAATAATAACAAGATATACATATGAAACATGGGCTCAACTGTCTTCATCAAAGAAAATAATTTATTAAACTATGTATGGCACAGTGAATTCTGTGCTAAGATTAAAATTTGGTAATATACATATCTTGGAACCAATGATATCAAATGAATATACTACCCTCAAAGAAAAATATTATTTAGTTTGAAGGCATAGGAAAAATATACAACATAAAAGTGTACTTTGATTCAATTTTTTTTATTTTAAAGAAGTATAATTATTTTATTCCTTTGCATAGGCTGGGCAGACTCTAACATGAATAAAGGTATGATACACAAGTTGTCTTTACTATAAAATATATGTATAAATAAATACTATTTAGTTTCTCTTGGTGTGAAAAATGAATTACACATTGGAATTACAAAGAAAACCGTGTGTTGTGGAAAAAGTCTTGACCCTTGTATGGAATATTCAATAGTATCTCCCCCGATTCCTTTCAGTTGCCGGGGGAAATGCTGTAGTTATAAATTGTTTACCCAGACAAATTCCATGATGACTTGTCTATTTATCTTAAGAGCCCTTCTTTCCTATAACCTTATACTTTTGATGCTTCAGGAGGGACACCAAGATGCAAAAGGTGCAATAACCCTTTTACATTCTAAGAAAAATCTTCACCAATGGAAAGAGGACTAACTTTCTTAAAAGTATAATTTATTTTATAATTACATGTATGGGTAGGTGTCTCTATGTGAGTATGTGCCTGTGAGTTGGGTACTGGTGAAGGGCAGAAATGGGTTTCAGACCTCTGGAGCTGTAGGTACACATGGTTATGAGCTAAAAGGTGTAAGTCATAGAAACTAAGCTCAACCATTCCCCTGGAGCCAAAAGAAGCTGTTAATTACTAAGGCATTTCTCTAGTATGATATTCACTTTTGCCTAAATTTTGGAAAAGCAAGATGCCATCTTGCAGAAAATGTGATGATTTGATTCTTAGATAACTAAGAAATATTTCAGTAACCTTGAAACTAGGAGAAAGGGCAAACAGCTTGACAAGCATCAGTAAGAGTGTGAAAAGCCATCTCATCATAGTTTAAAGAATATTTCCGAAAGTGTCTAACTTCAGGTATGACAGAATAAAGAATCAAAATATCAATTGGAATTGAATTCTTAAAATGAAATCTGAAATAGCACCTTATGATAATTAGCAACATTTGTCCTGGTTCTATTAAGGTCAATTGAACATAAATCCCCGTGCTTCATGCGTTTCTGTGTGAACGGGACATTCTGCTTTGAGCCTCTCTCTGTATATTTCTGCATAGAAGACAGAGTAGATGGAATTGAACTCACAGGCAGTCTGAAGCAATTATGAGCTCTAACAAATGTTTGGAAATTTCCTCGTTTATGCCTTACTTACTCAATATCTACCATTAGATACAGAAGGCCCCTCTTTTCAGTATAAAGTAAAGTTCATAGGTGTTCTGCAAACTAGTTAAAATTACTTAATTGGCAATGTAGTAAACAATTGCAAGTGTTTCCGGCCACCAGAATATTGACAGTCACTAGCATGCTTCTTTTGGTGTTTTCCCTCAGTTGCTGACACGTTTGCTTGTGTTTATGAAGGCTGTATATCAAGACGTTCATGTTTTCAACTTTACTGTTCACAGGACAGACTGCATAAAAATGTTTCATGGTGTATAAAAACTAGTATATCATGATTAATGTTTACCTGGTTTGTTTATATAAGTCATCATGAACTGAGTTCATTCATAATCATTCCTAATTTATGGACAGAACAACTTAATACTTTATATAAATATTAAGTATTATAAATGATACCTTCTTTTATTTAGAAATGGTTTATTAAATACATTGACTTGTTTCACAAAAAAACAGCTCTAAATGAATTTCCCTGAAAGTGGTCTAATAATACTTTAACTTACTTGATACCCATTGTCTTTATTTGTATGTATGTAATATAATGTGGGTTAGAGATGTATCTGAGCAGTGGAGTGTTTTGTATATAAAAAGTGCTAGATCCAAGACCTGCCATATGATCTCTAGCAATGTTAAACAAATAAGTGAGAATATAATGCAACAGCAGACAGAATACTTGGAAATTATCCATAATCTTTCTGAAGTCTGTTTTCCCATGTCCAGACCTCTTTTATATCACATAAAGGATGGATAACTTAAGGAGAGTTACTTTTCTTTTTCTTCTTTTGTAACTTCTAACATGAGAAGAGGGTAGCATTTTCCATATTTTATAAGTTATCTGTGAAGAATAATGGATTTCTATAGAATATTACCCAGTGCTTTGGAAGCCATGTGTATACCAGAATCACTCAGTAGTGAAAAATGAATGAATCTTCTCACGTTTCTTCATTCAGCCTTTCATTGTCTTCATGCCCATGTGAGTCTGCTATTTTATTATTAATCTAGTTCAGGTTTGTCCACTATGAATTAGAGAAGACCCATAGGGACCAGAAACCATGAGAAACATCTAAACAGGTAGAGTAATACCTGTCATTCTGTGAACGGAATCAATCACAGTTGGTAAGATTAAAAAATTGTCAGGATTATGATCTCCAAAACAAACGTAAGAGCTTTTGTCAAAGAATCTTTCTTAAACAACCCATAGAAGGTCAATTATTTGTGTTAAACTGTACTGTAGGGATCCTAAAATACCTGACTTCTGCTAGAAGAGGATCTTCTTTTTTTGAATGCCTACCTCAAATATCTGAATTTTTCATTCATAATTATAAATGTCCATGATTAGTCAGAAATCACTATTATATTTTTTAAATCCTTGAATAAGCACATGTAGAAGTATAGGTAGTCAATGCTTTTAAAAATAGGCTGACATATTTGGTAAGAAACAAAAGGAAGTTGTGTACCTAAAAATAACAGCCCAAGTAAGTCAACAAATCAAGCTAACATGAGACAACTGTGAAAGACAGAAAAGCCTGAAATGATTTTAAGTGAACCTAGCATTTTACATATCAGCAGCTTTTTACAATATTTTACATATCACCAGCTTTTTACAATAGGTAGTAGAAAACAAACTATATAACAATTGCTCATGAGACTTGTCCAAATAAAACTTTCAAGAAAACTTGAAAAATCATAAAATCAAGATGATACACATATCCCTAACCAAGGTATATTTGTATTTCTATTGATTGCTTATACATTTGGATTTTTATTTTCAGTGAATAAACTTTACTTGTTCAAGCAGCTCTCACAGTTGTATTCCTACAATGTCTTTGTCCCCACTCTTCTGCCTCTCACCTCATCTTCCTATACATTTGTTTTTAATCTTTTGTTTGCAGATAAATTCAAATGCGCTGGAGTAATGAAAAAAAAACACAGGCGATATCCATGTGCTATGTATTGTTACTTTGGGATTTTAAAGATGACTACAATCAGAACAGTGACATAGATGCAGCCTATTGACTGCAGACAGTATCAGTCTCATAGGCATGTTCTGATGTCACGGGACATGGGAAAATAAAAGCTACCACAGACATAGAAGCATCTTCTCTGTTGTCTAGATTTTAGAGTACCAGAAGATGTTACGTAGACTAGAGGGGTTAGAAAAATCCATCAACATTCTTATCCTAGCTGTGAACCCTGTGAACTAATGTAAGGATTAGCCTGGCAAGATATACTTACTATTTTAATAATGGCATGTATGTTATGGACATAATCACTTGGTTTTGAACTGATTTATGGCCTGCTGGTTGGGTAGTGGAAACATACTCTAGAAACCATGGTTAGCTAGGTAATACATCCTTAGAGGGAATCTACTTTTGTTATTTTGCTAAAAACATCCTTATTTGAATTTACTGCCATATTATAAAAATTAAAAGAAATACTGTCCTAAGGAAATGCAAGCAAAGTAATTGAGCTGTTGAGTTATAACCTCATTATACTGAATTTGGGTGAGGATACTAATTATAGTACTAAATGGACAATTTAGTCTTTCCTTATTTTTGTTCTTAGAAGAAAATGATAAATGTAGTAATATTAACACTAGTAATGATGCATGTTATAAGAAATTTAAATGAGAAAATAGGTGAAGTTAATTCTTAAGCTATTATCTTATGAAACTCAGGGTTTGTTAAATTTTATATAGTATTACTCATGAATAACTACTATTTGATTTTACTCCACTTACAGTCTAATGAATTAGTTTCTTGTTGTTTCATGGATTCAGACCACTTGGGTCAGAATGAATTACATTAAAGCGAGCCATATGGCTGGTACCTTCCTATTGCAGATGGGCTTAGATGGGTGCTGTCTCGACCCAAGATTGATATCACAACTGAAGGATACAAGACTTGACAAATCTACCCTTTATTTTGCTAGCAGTGTCTGTACCTGCTGTGGTTTTCAAAGGAGTTGTTATTTCAGCATCAAAGGCCATTTAATATAAATCACCTGGTAAATTCTAAAATATAAGAAGACCAGGACCTCGTTCCATTGTTAAGCAATAAGACATGTTAGAACCTTAGTCACCTTTAAGGCACAACTCTCAACAAACAAAATATAATTCTGGTTAATTAATAGATAGCATATTTGAATATATAATTTATAAGTGAGATTGGTCTAAAATTCTCTTTCTTGGTTGCGTCCCTGTGTGGTTTTGGTATCAGGGTAATTGTAGCTTCATAAAATGAGTTTGGTAATGACCCTTCAGTTTCTATTATGTGAAACACCTTAAGGAGTATAGGTATTAGCTCTTCTTGGAAGTTCTGGTAGAATTCTGCATTAAAACCATCTGGTCCTG